>CAKALS010000382.1:0-122500 GCA_916701275.1 Sebastes miniatus | reverse complement strand
ATGAGCAAATACATCACTGTCTCAGATTACAGAAGATATTTTTTTCCCATGTTAAGATATAATTCCCAAAGGTGCTGGGTTATTAAATAAAAACTAGATCACAGTGCATTTTTAAGTAAACTCGCTTTTGCATTTTGTCAACTCATGATTTTGGACTAACGACTTAAGAATTAGGAAAAATAAAAGCTGATTTCATAGGGCCCTAAAGTAGGTTGAGCTTTGCAAAAAGTCACTCATGCCAAGACAGTACAGGTCCTGGGAGGCATTTTAACAACATGTGTTATGAGCGTGAACAAGATATTATTCTGTAAACATGTCACCATAGATCAAAATTAATCTGTCAGCTTTCTCTGTTAAACATTTTATCCACGACTCATAAAATTGTCTCCACACGCAAGCCATGCACAGAACGGCTGCTGGTTTGTATTCATAATGTGGGATCGGTTATTGTTCAGTGGTTACTAAAGCGCACGTTATGATCTGACCAGCGAATGACAAGAAGTCAGTGCTACCACCACAACCTTAATAAATAAACATTTAAAACAAAAGTTGTAATATTATTTCTGATCTGTAACACATGCTTGAGCTTGGTTAAAAGTCATTTGTTAAATGCAGCCTAGGACCTGATGTTTGCTGTCTGCACTGTTCATGTAGTTGTAAAGACAAACAAAGTTTTTGTTAATGGTCAAGAATTAAAGAATGTCACAATTGTGCTTTTTTTGTGTGGTGTCTTCAATCTGTTTGTCAAAAAGCCCTTAAATGATATCCACTGTTTACAACTTAACATCACCGCTGAAGTTAAACCCATTCAAGCTCCATGCATGTGTGTGGTAAATTTTATATTGAGATTGCATAAAGATAATGCAACCTGTGGACCGCAAAAAATTCAGTCCACTTAAATTGGGGTTGTCTGTCTACACTGATGGAGGAAAATTAAGGTCTAATAGACATTTTCATACAATCATAGCCTTTTCTTACATTATTTATATTAGGCATAATTCATATTAATTGTGTTTTCAGGGGAATTAGGGCAATGAGATTTTTAAAAAACAAATATCGCGTCTGTTTTTGACCTGGGTTTTTGAAAACATATTTTTTCAATTCAAATTAAAGATAGAAACTGCATGAATACCCTAATGTATTTTTGTAAATTATAGGGTGTGCTCCCCCTCAATTCACAAGTGTAGTAAGTATACCATGAGCAAAGCTATTAATTAATTGTTTAGATCTATTCCTTGTGATGGTAATATCTGTGTAAAAAAGTACCCTTCGGCGATCGGCCTGCTAACTCAAGTCCTAACACAAGTCCTAACACTTCCTAACACTTCCTACCCCTCCTCCAGCAAGTCCTAACAAAGTCCTAACAAGTCCTAACAATTCCTAACAATTCCTAACAAGTCCTACCCATAGGTCCTAACATTTTCCGACCAAGTCCTAACAGCCAATAGGGAAGATGGGGCAAAAGGAACCAACAGCCAATAGGACAGCAGTGGCATGTCAAGTGACAAGGACAGCAGCAGCGACAACGGAGCTATGTTTTTGGCTTCCTACATTCATTTTGACAGTTGCAATTAGCTGTGTTATATATATATATATATATTTTTTTTTTTTTTGGGTAAACATATTCTTTGGTTTTGACATGCGTTTGGTTTCTCTTGATACATTTGGTTATCTAGTTTTTCTGACAAGGGTAAGGTTTCTCTTTGGTTTTCTTATTCAATCCTAGTTTTGTTGATCAGCAGTTTTCACTGATTTGGTTTCTTTTCATTTATACTTTTGCTGGTTATGGTTTCCAGTTTTGTTAATACATATTTTTTTTTCAGTAGGTCAAAGTTATTTACTTTTTTTTATCACACTCCAACACAAAAGAAACGCTGCATTTGAGAAAGATAAATATATCTTAACATTATTATGAAACAGAAGGACTTTGATTTAGCTAAAACCTTTGCAATTGTGATTGTCTGAAATGTAAAACCTTTACCATTTGTCTGAAACAGTAAACATTTTATATTGTATTTTTTCAGGTTGCATCAAAGACAGAAAAGGGCTGACCGGGACTCACTTTTGAAGGAGGTACAGCTTCCCCAGGTCTCTGCAGCTAGGGAGTCCTTGCCAAAAGCAAGAGAACTCCCGTCTGCACCTGGGGAACATGGACATTTGGTGATGGAGTTCCAGGAGCCAGAGAATAAGGAGGGCCAGGCAGTGATACGCCGGCGCCAAAGCGTCAAAACTGGCTGTCCTCCTAGGTTGTTGCCTGGTTCTTCTGCCTCCTCCTCCTCATATGAGCAGGGTCCTCTGCCGCCTGCCCCATCACCATCACCTGCCTCCTCCTCATATAAGCAGGGTCCTCTGCCGCCAGCCCCATCACCATCACCATCACCTGCCTCCTCCTCATATGAGCAGGGTCCTCTGCCGCCTGCCCCATCACCATCACCATCACCTGCCTCCTCCTCATATGAGCAGGGTCCTCTGCTGCCTGCCCCATCACCATCACCATCACCTGCCTCCTCCTCATATGAGCAGGGTCCTCTGCCGCCTGCCCCATCACCATCACCTGCCTCCTCCTCATATGAGCAGGGTCCTCTGCCGCCTGCCCCATCACCATCACCTGCCTCCTCCTCATATGACCAGGGTCCTCTGCCGCCTGCCCCATCACCATCACCATCACCTGCCTCCTCCTCATATGAGCAGGGTCATCTGGCACCAGCCCCCACTCCTGCCTCATCATTGTACTGGCAGAGTCCCCCTCCACCAGCACCTACTCCTGCCTCATCATCATCCTGGCAGAGTCCCCCTCCACCAGCCCCTACTCCTGCCTCATGGTACTGGCAGAGTCCCCCTCCACCAGCCCCTACTCCTGCCTCATGGTACTGGCAGAGTCCCCCTCCACCAGCACCTACTCCTGCCTCATCATCCTGGCAGTGTCACCCTCCACCAGCCCCTACTCCTGCCTCATCGTACTGGCAGAGTCCTCGTCCACCAGCCCCTACTCCTGCCTCATCGTACTGGCAGAATCCTCGTCCACCAGCCCCTACTCCTGCCTCATGGAACTGGCAGTGTCCCCCTCCACCAGCCCCTACTCCTGCCTCATCATACTGGCAGAGTCCTCGTCCACCAGCCCCTACTCCTGCCTCATCATTCTGGCAGTGTCCCCCTCCACCAGCCCCTACTCCTGCCTCATCATCCTGGCAGTGTCCCCCTCCACCAGCCCCATACCCTGGCTGGTCCTCACAGCTGCCACCACCTCCAACATCCGGGCAGTCATTGGCCCAGGTTAATAGGCACAGAAAATGGAGACTGCAGAAGGCAGCACTAGAGGACCAGGAGCGTGAGGCAAGAGGGGAGACCCAAAAGAAAAGGCATCGTAAAGATGATTACCATTATTTGTGTAAAACATGTGGCGGAGCCAAGAACAAAACCACGGGTCATACACAGATTAAAGGAAAATGGTACTGTCCAGCATCTGGACAGACTATTGACCAATGGAAAGACTCTCTTAACCAGTAAATGTTATTGAAATAAATGGGAAGTGAACCTTAGATTGTAAGGAGTGAATGAAACATTTTTATAGAATTTCATAGGTTTTAAATTGCATTGTGTGTTTTGAAGTTTTTGTTTTTTTTTATAAAATCTTGGCACCTGTTAACAAATTTGCTTGCTGTCAATGATACTGTTGTTCAGGGCTGACCCGAATGCTTCGACTTTTGCCATGGTATTTGACCTCCAAATCAGTATTCGAATGCTGTGTGTTTTTTGTTTTAGTTTTTTTTGTTTATATGTATATAAAATCATAATATTATGTATATAATATATATATGTATTATTATATAATTTATGTATATATTAAAGTATATATTATTATTATATTATATAAGTCCAATATATAACAAACTGTAAACAAACAATAAAAAAGATAAATAAAAATCTGAAAAGCATCAGTTTACCTGTCAATGTGTTATTTCTCTCAGAAAAGGAAATAACTTGAGTGAAAGAAGACTATTGTATTGAAATATAACAGTTTTATTGGTAAATTCTTTCTTTCTTTTTCTCCCCTTTCCCCCTCTTCCCCCCTCCCCCCTCCCCCCTCCCCTTTTCCCTTTGCCCCACCCTAGCAGTCCCTTGCTTTGGTTAAGGCGATGGACTGCTAATCCATTGTGCTCTGCACGCGTGGGTTCGAATCCCATCCTCGTCGAAATCTTTATTTTTTATTTTTTTTGTTGTTGAAAAATTGTATACAATTATAGATTGTTTTTCTATATTAGTAAATGGTGAAACACTAGACAAATACAGTAATATACAATATTTCAACAACAACAAAAATAAAAAATAAAGATTTCGACGAGGATGGGATTCGAACCCACGCGTGCAGAGCACAATGGATTAGCAGTCCATCGCCTTAACCACTCGGCCACCTCGTCTTATGGACTCCACCACGTCAATAAGGTGCTATTTATAGATGACACACATCCTACCAATGTTCACAATCATTTTTGCTTGTCTTTAACACCGTCACTCTCTCACATAAACTGAACTAAATTGACTGACAATAGCCCCTTTATTCTCAAGCAGTTACAGCTCTGCTAACAGCTAGATAGTGCTACAGGTCGGTGGCAGCCGGTTATGACGTATGTACATGCGCAGCAGCAGCAGCAGCAGCTGAGCAGGATGCATGGTAGCAACTGTGTTGTTATTTGATGGGCGATCACACGGAAACTGGATTAGATCCGTCGTTTTATTCGGTGTTGTCGAGGGCTGTATGGAAATCTGGTGCAGTTATGCAACTAACCTGCAGGATATGCAAGTGTTGGTTGCATTTGCAGCCCCAATAAGGCTGCAGAGTTAGCATTGTGATAGCAAAGGAAACCTGCTTTGGAAACCTGCTTTGTGCACGCTAGTTTTTGCAGTTTTGCAGTTTCTCTGGGAATGCATCTCTCCAAGAAATGCTCCGTCTTCAAAGTGGTGCTGAGTGCTCTGATGATAGTGGCGCTCCTGCAGCTCATCTACCTCTCCTTCTTGTCCCAGTTTCACGGTAAGCAGCAGAGGTACAGGTTCTCGAAGCTCTTTGGAGGCTCTGGGGGCAAAAAAGATGGGCACCAAGAGAAGAACTCGAGGAAGGAGCGTCTGAGGTACTCCCTGTCCACTGGTGGGATCTTTGACAACAGTGGTCAGTACAGGGTGTACAAGAACTTGATCAAAAGTGACTTCACCACCAATCTGAAGCCAGGATCTGACTCCACCTCCAATGTCCTGGCTCTAGCCACACACACAACCATCAACAACCTGCATCACCTGGAGTCTCTTGTGGAAAGGTGGCACAACCCTCTCTCTGTGGCCATATTCGCACACGGGCAAGATGTCAAGTTTGCCACAGCTCTTGTCTACGCACTCAGCTTCTTCTGCCCTCAGATCCAGTCTCTGGTGGACTTCCACTTGGTCTGCCTCTCTGGGGAGATGGCCAGTTTCCCTGAGCAGGACCGTGAACATTTCGCAGGGCTTGAGGACTGTGCGTCTGTGTTCTCCAGACTGGAGTCCCACAGGGATAAATACAAGAACTACGCCATCAGTGGGAACATCTCCTACCCAAACAACCTTCTTCGCAACGTTGCCCGAGGTGGCACAGAGTCCTCCTACGTCCTGGTCATCGACATCGACATGATGCCGAGCGCTGACCTGCACCAGCAGTTCCTGGCCTTGATCGTGAGGCGTGAGCCGGTGATCGAGGAGGTGTTCGTGTTGCCCGCCTTCGAGATCCGCCACGCCCGGAAGATGCCCGCCAACAAGGCCGAGTTGGTGCAGCTCTACCAGGTCGGCGAGGTCAGGCCCTTTTATGAAGAGCTGTGTCCTCGCTGTCAGGCCCCCACCAACTACTCCCGGTGGGTCAACAGCCACGTTAGAGAGACAGGAACCCTGGAAGTCGCCTACACGCTCACCTGGGTGGACCCCTGGGAGCCTTTCTACATCGGGCCCCACACTGTGCCCCTCTACGATGAGAACTTCAAGCAATATGGCTTCAATCGTATCAGCCAGGTTTGCACAATTTCAACATTTGACTTTGGAAATCTCAGTTGATTAAAAAAAAAAAAAAAAAAACATAACTCCATAGGTCTGTATAAAGCTAGTAAGTGGACCAAGAGTTAAGATTTTCTTGGCTCCAAACTTGCGCTAAATTTTGGCGAGGAAAAACGGGCATAGCCATTTTCAAAGGGGTCCCTTGACCTCTGACCTCAAGATATGTGAATGAATATGGGTTCTATGGGTACCCACGAGTCTCCCCTTTACAGACATGCCCACTTTATGATAATCACATGCAGTTTTGGAACAAGTCATAGTCAAGTCAGCACACTGACACACTGACAGATGTTGACTGTTGGGCTGCAGTTTGTTATGTTATGATTTGAGCATATGTTTTTATGCTAAATGCAGTAAAAACTGTGATATCATGTCTGAGCTCTCTGAAGTCTGAGAAAATAACCTTAATCATATCATCAGGGTCATATTGGGCATATTTTTTGGCAGTAAGCCTGTGTTATAAAATGGGGGTGTGGAGTTCCAAAGACAAGGGCATTTACCAAGCAGGGAAGGTCTAATGACAGACACTATTGAGTTGCATTGTGGGAAGCTAAGAGCCAGTGTTTTTGGAGTCAAAGTCAGGATATCTCGACCTCTGCTGCTTCGGTTTTGACCTCTCCCATGATGAATGCTGTCCATACCATTACGTCTCTTTGCCCTTCCTTCTACCAATCTTCCTCATACCGTACTTCATCCTCCTTGTTTCCAGTCTGTCCTTCTAGTTGTCACCTTTCTTCTCACCTTCTCTGTCCTCTGCTTAACCCATCTCGTTCGTCATTCTCACGTCCTCTCATCACTTCCCACTTCCATGTCTCCCTTCTCACCGCGTCTTTCTGTCTCCCTGCAGGCCTGCGAGCTCCACGTGGCCGGATTCAAGTTCTCGGTGCTGAGCTCAGCCTTCGTGGTGCACCGGGGCTTCAAGATCCAGGGGGAGTTCCACGCCAGGAAGGACGAGGAGAACAAACGCAACCGGGTTCTGTTTCGCAGCTTCAAAGAGGGCCTGAAAACCAAATACCCATCCTCCAACCGACGGTGCTGAAACGAGATGAGGGCTACACATCCTGCCTCTACAGTTTTCTTAATTTTAGCTTCCAGTCAGGCTATCTCTGCCCAACACGTCCTAGCTTTTCTTTAATTTTTTTTTGTGATGACGGCAGAGCAGGAGTTTCATCTAATGCAACGCTCGGGTTTATTTCAAGTCCCTCTGAAAGTGAGCAGCAGGGATCTCTGGGGATCTCTGAGAAGTAAGAAATGATCATTCAAGACTGGAAAACTGGCTAGCGTCTTTTTTGAATCAAATGCAAATCCAACATCTGGATGGTCATTTGATCGACATTAATGTTTAAAGCAAATGAGGTACATTTTCTATTTTAAAACATTTTTTGAGCTTGTCCAGATACAAAAATAAACACGGATGTGACTGCAAGCCAAAGCGTCTCTACATATTCACTCAGAGAGAGATCCTGTGAAACACAAAGTTAAAGGTTCGACACTTCATGACAGCTGATCAAAGATTGCCTCGTTCCTCAAAGTCCAGCTGAAATCACATTTAGTCTGTCAAAAGCCATTAATAGTTGAGTTTTTTTTATTAAAAAAAGAAAGAAAAAAGGGTCTTTCTATCCCAAAGATAGAACTGTGATGTTATCGCTACTACAATATGACTGGCTGCTGTATGAAAACAAGTTTTCCGTACACGTGGAAAATAAATAAACTGACTGGTTAATGCAAATATAGGGGGCACAATCAGGAAAAGGGAGAATTACTGGTATATATTTTTTTGGTTTCATGATTGTGCCCCTTATATTTACGTCCGCCAAGGCCAAGGGCCTATATGCAATTCAATTTCAGTTGGACTTTAAATTTGGGTCCACAAAACTCTAGCCTGGTTCAAGACATTTTGTATCAGTTATTTCCAGCTCATCATAATGAAGTGAAAAGTCTGATTACCAGGTTAACTACAAACCCAGTTTTCCACAAATGTATCACTAGATTTTCAGTTTGAATGTCGTGTCAATCAATGATGTGGTCCGACCACCAGGTGGCAGCGGACACTTGTGTGAGTGTTAAGTGCAGTGTTGCAGTGAATATTTGAGCCTGAAGTGAGTGTTAAAACACTTACATCAGAACACAGGGATTACACAACAACATGCAGTGTTGTTTGGCGCTCAGGGGGATGTAAATGTACGCCGCGCCACATCTGTCAGCACATTTCAGACGTTCTCATCACAAACTGTCTGAAGAGATCACCCCACAGGTCATGAGGACAAAGCACTGGGAAACTTTACATAGAACATTGTACGACACAATGATTTCACCAACACTGTGGGAAACTACTGTGTTATAACACGGAGGATCTGACGCTGGGAGTCGGTTAGATTATTCTCTATATGATGTGGGCTACAGGTAGAAATACTGCACAATCAAAATGTTAACCACGAATAAATAAGCCTGTGTTATCGAAATGTTTATCTCAACACCACTACAAAATATCTCATATTATTCTGTAACTTACAGCACATATCATCTTTAAACCTTGACTATCACTCTTATTATATAAACAGCATATGTACTGTATGCATATACAAAACATGTTTGGTTACTTTTAAGTGTCAAGTTGTAATTTTGGAGAATACTTGTAGTGTTTTATGATATATTTATTGTGAAAATCTTTTTCCTTCAAATGGGATTAGTTGAACCATCTTTTTTAAAAATGACCCCAAGCAGGAAAACTGTAGCATGAATTTGTGTTTAGTGCGGAAAAAGTGATCATTTTTTGTTTTAGAACCACTATAAACTCATTTTAATTTGGTATTTTTTTTTGAGTGAGATCAATTTAATCTTGTGTGATGATGTGATGTGATGTTTCATTTCTCATGTCTTTTCCTTACTTGAATTTTTCTTCTTTTTTTTGTATTTATTTTTTTCTTTTGTGTTCACAAAATACAATGCCTGATTTGTATTGTTGGGACTTCTATTAAACCTACTGGATGACTTTTATTAGACCCATAACTGTCATTCATTGTACTTATAATTGTTATACAAGATACAGTCAGTTGAAGGGCTGCTCGATTATGGCCAAAATAATGATTATTTTGGTCAATATTGAGATTACGATTATTTAACACGATTACTCATTTACTTTGGAAACATCATGCATTTAAAAAGAAGATTTTGTAGCATGCATTTTAAAATTAAAGGGAGACACTGCAGGCAAAAACGTTGTTTTTTATGACCTGGTCCATTTGAGATATGGGGCTATTTTGCTTCCATAACATGTCTTCTTTCAGACTTGTGCAAAGAAAACATCCAAAATACACATTTAGGTGTTTATTTTACTACACATTGTCTATATGTGTCAGTAGATTTCTCTTAAATTCACCAGAAGATAGAATTAGATAATACCTCATTTGCATATTGAAACATTTCAAACTTGTTGTACAAAAAAATAACTGTCTTCTAAACGAGTGCGTCATTGCGAAACAGAATCGAGCGCAATAATTGGTATATGTCGATTATCTTGTTTTCATAAACGTTGGAAGCCAAAAACGTAATTGAAATTTGATTAATTGCACAGCTCTAGTCAGTTGTTACAACTACTGAACAACGTCCTCAGTCATCAGATTCAATCGATTAACTTCACCGGAGGGATTCGTAATGACAAGTAATGTCAACAGTGTTTCTGGAAGTATCACTTAAATATTGGTGAAGAAGCGGAGGGCAGGTGCAGAGCTTAATGTTAAGAAACATGATCTTAACAAACATATTACAGCAGATGTCACTCATTTGAGCAAGTGAATATAGGGTAAAAAAAATCGTAACTAATAGATATCACCATGAAACTTCCCCAGTTGATTACTTACATTAAGACAATTATTTTTTGTATTACAAGTTTTCTGAAAATGTATGTTTAAATATGCAAATGAGGCATTATCTTACTAAATATGTGCTAATTTGCATAAATCCAGAACCGAAATGTGATAAAACCAGGTTCAAAATTCTTGTTTCATTTTGTTGACATATTAGAGTCAAAGGTTTTTACAGAGGGGATTTTGGATATCTCTTTTTATCACTCCATAAATCAGAAAATACTGTCAACAGCCATAAAAAAAATCTATTTTTGCCATGTTTTTAGGAATAAAATATTCTATAAATCAGGCTATGAATGATATATGAACAAACCCCTCTGTAAAAACCTTCAGAATATACAGTAAATAGGAAGGAAACTGGAAAATTTGTTGAATGTAAGTGCTACTGAAGTGGAGATTTCTGACTCGGAGAGAGAAAAACCTAATTTTGAGAAAGCGACCTTTAAAGATATGGTTCATAAAATTTCATACATTTTGAAGACACCCCAGGTGAATATGGTAAAAATGTTTAACTACTAGATATTACAATGAAACTTCCCCAGTTGATTACTGACATTAAGACAATAATTCTTTGTATTACAAGTTTTATGAAAATGTATGTTTAAAAATGCAAATGATGCATTATCTTATTAAAAATGTGCTAATTTGCATACATTTCCAGAACAGAAATGTGAACATTGGATAAAGCCAGGTTCAAAAGACTTGTTTCATTTTGTTGACATATTAGAGTCCAAGTTTTTTTACAGACAAAACATCTATTTATCACTCCATAAATCAGAAAATATTGTCAACAGACATAAAAAACAAAACAATTTTCTGCATGTCTTTTTAGGAATAAAAAGTTCTATAAATCAGGCTATGAATGATGTATGAACAAACCCCTCTGTAAAAACCTTCAGAATATAGATAGGAATGAAACTGGAAAGTTTGTTGTATGTAAGTGCTGCTGAAGTGGAGATTTCTGGTTCAGAGTATGAAGGAAATGGCCTTTAAAGATATGGATTGTAAGATTTCATACATTTTGGAAAAATGTTAACGAATAGATAGCACCATGAAACTTCCCTAGTTGATTACTTACACTAAGACAATTATTTTTTGTATTACAAGTTTTCTGAAATGTTATGTTTAAATATGCAAATGAGGCAGTATTTAATGGCAACTTTTGGTGAATTTAGGAGAAATCTACCGTCGCAAATAGACAAAGTAGTAAATAAACACCTAAATGTGTATTTTGGAGATTTTCTTTCCGCTAGTCTGAAAGAAGACATATGGAAGCAACATAGCCCAAAATCTCAAAATTGACCAGTATATGAAAAACTATGTTTTGGTGTGTCTCCCCTCAAATTGTGTCTGCAGGGATTTGTAGTTTTGTCTTTGCGATGGGTCATTCACAGCGAGACAAACTACAAGATATCAGTAGGAGTATCGTTCACCAAGCGCTTGACACAGTTGACATGAACCTGTGGTGTAACATGTCTTAAGATGGGGGTTTAAAGGCATCCCTGCTCCAATAGCGTGTGGTGGGTGATTACAAGGCGAGTCGCGCCAGCAGCATCCAATTAAAAGCTCCTATTTAGTAATTAAGATCTGCATTAAAGTGGACTTTAAGGAGTTCCAAGTAAGGCTCCTGTTTGATATGAATCACTTCCGTAATGGAGCCCAAACACCTACACCACCTGAGTAACCAGCTAATATTTCTAAACGTTTTTAATTATTTAATATCTCTGTGTGACAAAAGTTTTTAGAAAGTTGACGCAGAAAAATAAACAACATCTGTGTTTCGAGTAGCTTGCCCGATTGTTGATGGGAGGACAGGCCATCTGTTGGTAAAGTAGAGCACGTGTGACATTCGGCGCTTGACGACCGTCTGAGGCACTTCGGCATTTTGTGGCTAAGCCTGCATTACCGGGCTGGATAATGAGCCAGGCATGCGAGGGCTGGTCGCACGCAACTTGGCTTTAGACGGGCTTTCATTGAGCACAACTAATCACCGCGTTCCACCTGATCAAGTTGTGTGGTGTCTGTAGTTATCTGGCACTTTTGCTTTCTGGTCAATTTATCACGCCTTCCTCTTCGAATATGCGCTCTTACTCCAACGTAAAAGCACGTACCGACCAATTTTTTTTTTACATTTTTAAGGAAGATTATTCTTATCAATGTTTTTTTTCCACACTCCTTCGAGCTACGACTTTTTCTTACAAGGTTTATGTAAAAATGCGTACATTCAAAACACAACTTACTCCTTAAATAAGCTGTTGGCATTCACACTACTCATGTTTCTTCTCCCCATCTCCCCCTCGTCCCGGGTGTTAATAATGTGGCAGAAGGTGCAGAAATGTTGGGTGGGAGGCGGCTTGTGTGGATCAGCAGAGGCAGGTTTGGTGAGGTAAAGTGGGGTTATATCGACAGCTTTGGGGAGTGGAGGCTTATCTGGGTCAGAGAGCTTTACGACATAAGCAATTAGGGCTTCCCTCTCTTGTGTACGCTAGCAGGAGGGAGGCCTCCCGCCATCTAGATTAGCCGCCCTGCTAAGGCCAGGAGAGCTCCGCGGCTTCTGGACGGTGGAGGGAACCAGCTGGAGGGCGAGATGAGCAGGCGGTGGTGGGGGGGGGGTGTCCTCAACGAGGGCAACGAGAGCAAGGGGTCAACATGCAGGCGTCGTGGACATACAGGCCCTTCTGGGTCAGTGAATGGGTGAGAGATGAGGAGTCAATGACCCATGGCGATGAAAGGAATTCGCAAAATGAAACGTGGGTACAAACAAATGGGTTGTTTGTCCAGCGTAGCATGTTTAACAGAAGACAAAAAGGACTATAGAGGATGTTTATGCCACTCAGCTTAACATCAGTGATTTCTTCTAATGAGCCACTTGACTGGAAGGATTTGCGAAGTGATTAGGACACATGGTTTAGAGAAATGGTCCAAGAGGTCTTTCCACTTATTGAATGAATATGTTAACTGAAAATACTGACTTACAAATAGATTACAATTACATACTTGTGTATTTGCCACACTGTCCCTCACCCAAAAATACAAATATGGAGAAATTTAACAAAAAGTTCAGCCAATAATGCGTAGTTAAAAATCAACATTTTACTGCTGCTCCCTAAACTTTCCTGAAGGCAAGCCGGTTGGCAGGGTTATGAAAAACTTACTGCAACTAATGATTATTTTCATTGTCGATTAAGCTGTCCATTATTTTCTTGATTAGTTGTTTGGTCTATAAAATGTGAGAAAATGGTGAAAATGTCCAAGATGATGTCCTCAAATGTCTTGTTTTGTCCACAACTCAAAGATATTCAGTTTACTGAGAAAGAAATCAGATAATATTCACATTTAATAAGCTGGTATCAGAGAAATTTGACTTTTTTTTCTTTAAAAAAAAATCACACAAACTGATTTGATTATCAAAATAGTTGGCGATTGTTTTAATGGTTGTGAACTAATTGATTAATTGATTACTTGTCGCAGCTCTAGTCTTCATTATTTTTTGATTAATCAATAAATCGCTTTATAGAATGTCAGAAAACAGGGAAAAATATCCGTCACAACTCCCTAGGTTCCAAGATTTCTCCGAACTGATTTATTGTCAAACCAACAATCCATAAATTTACGTCACTATTTTATATTTACTTTACTTTATTTTATACCTTAGATGATCTTTTTGCATATTTTATGAGCATTTTTGAAGGAACCTGAGACCAAAGATTTTCATTGCCAATCTAATTGACAAATGACAAATAAACAACCTTGAACCTTGAAAACCCAAACATGTTACAATATTACACTTTATAATGATATAAAACAGAGATACGTAGCAGCAAACAGTCACATTTGAGAATAATGATTATGATTAAATTAATTATCTGTCACCGACTAATTGTTTCAGCATTATTAAAGTCGTTTTTATGCTCCATATATCTGTAACAATTTCTCACTTCTTTCAAATCAAGGCTGAAGACTTTTATGTTTGCTGCTGCTTTTTATTAAATCAAATAATTATTAATTTCTTACACTGCACTGTATTCTTGTATTTTACGCCAGACTTATTATGATTTAACTTGTTTTATTTTTTATTATTTATTCTCTTGGTCTTAAAAGTGGTTTACAGATTATGTATAACTTAAGTGTGTTATTATTATTATTATTATTATTATTATAATTCAGTGGGTTTTATTTTCCATCTCTTATTTTATCTTTTATAATGTGTTTCTTGATGCTTTTAATGTTTTATGTAAAGCGCTTTGAATTGCTTTGTTGCGGAAATGTGCTATATAAATAAACTCCATCTTCTCTGTTCTTTTCATCTCAATAAAACAAGTTTTAAAGTTTGACAACTGTAGTTTCTTATTACTGAAACTGTGGGTTGAAGTTCCAGTTAAGAGCTGCAAGTAACTATCGATCAATCTGTAAAAAAAAAAATGCCTTTCACAATTTTAAATGTCTTGTTTTGTCCTGTAAATAGTCAAAAAATTCCAAAGATGTCAAATTTACAATGATATAAGAGAGGGTGGAGCAGCAAATACTCACATTTGTTTTTATCTTGATGTTTGCAGTATTTTAACTTATGTAAAGCACTTTGTAACTATGTTTGGAAAGGTGCTATACAAATAAAGTGTATTATTATATTGTAATGTCCATCCATGAATCTAAAGTTGGGCTCTCCTGTGATAACCATCTCCTCGTAAGAGCCTTTTTACCAGCTACCAGCAATATATTTAATAAATGTTTGTCTCTTTTCAGACATTCTTGAGGCATAAATCCAAAAAAATAACTCTCCAGGGGAACATGACATCTGAAAATATCTCGTAAGGCATTATGAATCCCTGAAATGTTGAATGGCGGGACAATCCCAGAAAACATAGTAATGATGTGCATTTAGATTTCCACAATTTCTCCAGCAAACAGCAAATGCCCTCTTCTAGTAACACCTTTATAACCTCCCCTCTTCTCCTCCTCATACATGTGTTACATGTTAATTAGATGCATGTGAACACGGACACAGTCTTTCTTGATTGTAACCACGTCTCTGTCTGAGATGCAGCCATCCGTTTCACTTAAACAAGTGGAGGCTTAACCGCCATCAATGCCAGCTTTGGGAGAAGTTTACCTGTCTGCTTACGGGAGAAAAAAGCCTCTCAGGCAAAGGGCACGCATATCACTCTGCCTCTAAACCTGCTGCTCTTGGACGTCCGGGCTACCCGCACTTTAAATGTATCCCGCTAAAGCCAGACTATCCGGGCTGGAGGACAGAAGTAATGAGACGTGACACTGCCCGGGGGAAAGAAAAGGAGGCCTAACGGATATAGGTAATCCTTCTCACCAAGCTCTTAGCCTCCCACCCCGGCTGTCACATGAACCCCAGAGGGAAAACACACATCAGACATGCACACGAGAATACACACACACACAGGTGAGTAATCATTTAAAGTCAGCGTGTTTGCATATGGCGTGCTGCGCTGCAGAAAAATTCACACACAAAGTGAAGCATTAAAACATATGTTCTCTGCCACACACACACACACACACACACACACACATTTTACAGTGGGCGCCGTGAGTTAATTCTGAACCGATCGATCGAATGCCATCCAGCAACAGATGATGGAAGCTATGATTCAATTACCCCCATGTTTGCACAACACAACCTGGGTGTATGCCAACAATGTCTCAAAGATTGCCTGAAGGGTTGCAGTGATATCATCATGCCTTTGCTACTGATATTTTCAAAAATTTCTATCAAAAGAAGCACTAAAGATTCAACTGGTTTTACTGTAAAGATCAACTGCCAACCTGGCTGACCACTTACTCTAACACGGGAGATTAAGTGGGATTTATATGACAGATTAAATTTTAGTTGAGCGGTCAGCCCCTGTATCAAAGGATCACACAACATGACAAAATCAATATAAGCTAGTAGTGAGGGTGACTCTATTTGCTTTCTTTGGCCTGTCCTCGACCAAGGAAATTCTTAGTCGACTAAATGAATAGTTGACTTATTGAGTTTCTCCACAAAGAATCACTCAAAAGCACCAGTTTAAATCTTGTGTTGACCAGAGGTGTGCTCAGAAGAGTCTTGGAAATATGTCATTCAGCATGAAAAACTACTAATCGACTACAGAAATCTAAGTCGACTACGACCAGAACGACAGATTAGTCGACAGAGAGCCCAACTGCTTTGTGAATTTTCTTGCAGTCATGATGTCAGAGTTTCTTTGCATCTAAAACGCCGCAGTTGATGTTATCAAGGTAGTCAAAGGGAGAATTGGTGAATAATCCCTAAATAATAATAATAACAGCATGAGAGTTTATCTATATCCAGCAGACTAATTTAACTATTAAGGCCCTGACACACCACGCCGACAGCTGGCCGTTGGACGGTGAGCGTCCGTCGGCCTAGTTTTTGCGATGTTTTCTCGCAACGTTCTCTCTAGTCTGCCCGTGTCGGAGCTTTTTCGGCCAATTCAGCATGTTGATCGGCGGTGAGAGAAATCACTCTTATTGGCTGTTGAGCTTAAACAAATCATGTCCAGTCTTTGCGGTGTGTTCGGGTGCAACTTGTCGGCCAAAACAAAGGCGACGTGAGGCGACGCAACAGGCGGCCTTCGTCGCCGCTAGTTCTCTGATGTCGGGTTGGTGTGTCCCCAGCTTTAGCAAATGACAGACTAATTCAAGTAGATTTTGAGTATGTGTGTTAAAAGCAAATAAAGTATGTATTTTTTAAGGCCCTTATCAGACAGAGCATGTTTAAGCAAACTGCAAAAAACGCTCTGTCTGAACGGGTGTCTTCACCAAAAAAAAAAGGGCAGCGCGGTGCACTTTGCGGTTTCAACTCGCAAAATACGCTCAGACTGATCGCAGCCTAATGAGTCAGAATACATACTGAAACTGATTTTGGAATGTATTGTCCCAAGTAAATGAAGGAGCTGCTCAAAGCTGCACCAAATTAAAAGAATTAGACGACATAAATTCTACACAGAAACGATTTGTTTGTTCAATCCAGCTTTGACTAAATATTTACCAGCCTACTTTGGCCATTGTGATTGGAAAGTTTACACACACATGTGCAAAACTTCAATATTAAATGCACAAAACAGTCAAAATATGAGATGTGAGAAAGAACGCTGTTGAGCATTATGGCAGAAGACTAGAGCTGCAACAATTAATCGATTAGTTGTCAACTATAATATTAATCGCCAACTATTTTGATAATCGATCAATTAAGTAATTTTTTAAGAAAAGATTCTCTGATTGCAGCTTCTTAAATGTAAATATTTTCTAGTTTCTTTACTCCTCTATGACAGTTAACTGATTATCTTTGAGTTGTGGACAAAACAAGACATTTGAGGACGTCATCTTGGACTTTGGGAAACATTTTTCTCCATCCCCCCCCCCATGTTTTCAGACATGAGCCTATAGAAAACATACAAAGTGACCATCATGGGGGTATGTGTCTTAGCCCACCCCCTCCTAACACAAAGGTCACCAACAGGCACAATGTTTTATCTGTTTCCCGACATGATCCAATGGTTTCAAAAATCCTGCACCTCATAATTATACAGCAGTACAACTTCTATAAAGTATGGGTGTAATGTTACATGTATTCATCCTAAACGGTTTGTCTTATAGTTCGGTATTTCCTTCTTATCATAGGCGTGTTTCTTATCGTGGATATGTGACTATATGCAGTCATAGAGAAAACAAAGCTTGCTATAATGTTCCTTCATGTGTGCATAGTTTTGTAATTAATTTACTCCAATACTGACACATTTTGCTTTTGTTTTACTTTAACTTGCTGACAATAGAGTGCTGCAGGGATAGCAGTACAAACTGTGCTTTACTTGAATATTTCCTAATATTCGTATCAACCCCTCTGTCATGCTTCGTCATAAAGCCCTCCTCCACCTCTGCTTCCCGCCATCATCATATGTAACAGGTGTTACTGGAGTTGTTTAGAATCCTGATGGGTTTAAGGTGGGACTTATTCTTACCTAATACTATAATGCTCATTAATTCCTGCTTTGGTGACTTACGTCCCCCTGATCCTCTCTGGTCGGGCCCGGCCCAGCCCAGCCCGGCCTCGCCCTCTGTGCTGCCGACGCTGTCAGAAGGGCTGCTCAGCTGTCAGATGGGAAGAAGCATTGGAAGGATGATTTGTCTTTTTAGAGGGAAGTTAAAGAAGTTAAAGAAGAAGGCGGGAACATGAGATTGTAATATAGGGGTCTGCATCGGCGTAAAACTATGGGCAATTTAGTCGTGACCCACCAAGCGTAGAGAGGAGTGTCTTGTGTAACAATTGTTTGCAGGGATTCGAGGCGTACTGTGTCCAAAACAATGGTTTCTTTAGTTAAGGCGGGGGAAGAAATGTTATAGTGCTTTTTCGTTTCATTGATTCCCTCAACTGGAAACCCCTGGTTCAAACATCACAAGCGTTCGCCCTGTTGAAGCATGATGTAGTTTGTACTGGTTCTCCTGTTCTGTGGCTGAACTCTTTCTTTACCTAATTTCTTTAACGCATTTACACAGTCGATCTGTCGGAGGCTGTAGTGGGCTCAGAGGAAAGATACTGGCATCATATGAAACTAGAAAAACCTAAAGAATCCATTGGTACCATCCATGTCATAGTAGCTTGTCGAGAAGGAGGTTAAATAGCGCTCCAAACTTGTGCCAAATTATGGCGAGGAAAAACTGTCATGGCCATTTTCAAATGGGTTCTATGGGTACCCACGAGTCTCCCCTTTACAGACATGCCCACTTTATGATAATCACATGCAGTTTGGGGCAAGTCATAGTCAAGTCAGCACACTGACACACTGACAGATGTTGTTGCCTGTTGGGCTTGAGTTTGCCATGTTATGATTTGAGCATTTTTTTCTGCTAAATGCAGTACCTGTGAGGGTTTCTGGACAATATCTGTCATTGTTTTGTGTTGTTAATTGATTTCCAATAATAAATATATACATACATTTGCATAAAGCAGCATATTTGAGAATTAAATCTTTGACAAATCTCCCTTTAAGGTACATTTTCACCAGATAAAAAATGTATTAATTAGCGATTAATCCAGATTAAATATTGTAATGATTGACAGCCCTAATATACTGTATATAAATGTGTGTGTACGGCAGTCCCTGTGCTCCTTGTTAACTTTAAATTAACGAACATCATTGTTTTACTTAAAAATGACATATACAAACAGCAAAAGCAGTTTAAGAGGATGAAAATTGTAAAGTCACTTAAAATTACAACAACTAAAAAGGAATGACACATTTCTACAATTTCACTCATCGGACTCTTTCAAACAAATTTAACAGTCAAAGTCTTTCCAAGTCTGGAAAAAGTCCCATTTTTACTCCTAGCCTGTTACGTCACCTACTGTGTCACCCAGACAGTCAGCTCTCAGTATTCAAAGCTCTTTTGACCACAATCAGACCAGAAAACAAATAATCCAGTGCGAGCAGTGACTTTGCCGGGCTATTTTTTTAAAGGCTTAAATTAGAGTTTGCCAGCTAACCGTGAGCTTGTGGTAAGCTGATCCTTCAACAGCGAACATGATACTGTCTGGGGGTGGTTCGCTGTACTGGAGGGAACGACAACCCCGATCCACCTGTTAACGATACCTGGAAAGAACAACTCATTACACAAATAATCTCCAAGCAGCTTTTCACTTCACACATTCAAGTGTAAAGGAGCTTGTTGCTCTGACTCTCTTATTGCTTCACGCAGAGGGGATTTCCCCTGGATATGCTATAATGTCACGAAACCAGCACGGTGACGCAGCACTACATACGAGAAGTGAATCAAGTCACATGCCACAAGATCAGTGACTTTTAAGAAAGAAGACCTCTTGAATATGCTTGACATGGCGTCATTATTACCTGATCTACTTCTCTTTTAATCTGTACGATTTTTTAATCCTGGATGGAAAGCTCTCGGGGTTAGATGATGTATGAAAAAGAGTCTGTTATCTACTTACTATCTACTAATTTCTATAGAAACCGGACCTTTAAGTGACGTTTTAAAAATATATTAACAATGTATTCCCTTGAGCATAAACATAACAACATGATATCCACAGTAGGGCTGGGCAATATGATGATATATATAGTCAAAACGATAATAAAACTTGTTATATTCATTTTGCACTCAAGTTCTTAAAATGAGAAAATACTCTACTACTCTACTCTTCATCATAAATACTTTTAATTTGTCAAGTATTTAATTCACACAGGAATATACAAACATAGGCTTTACCATGTGGTTATTTCATATAGACTATTTATTAAATTACACACTATATCCTGATATATATCGTTATAAAGATATGAAATTACCTAGATCGTGATAGAAGATTTTGGCGATATCGCCCAGCCCTAAGCCACAGTCTTATTTCTGACATAAATACCACTGCCGATTTGTTCCACAGCTACGAATTTACCATGAAAGTAATTTGGTAATTGTTTACAGGGCTCAACAATAAGGATTGCCCTCGTGCCCGGGGCAAGTAAAAATAGCCTCTTCGGGCTAGTAAATTGAATCGGTCAAGTGGTAAAAAAGAATTAAACTCATTGTTTTTTTCAGAGCTGATGATGGAAGTAGCTAAGGAGTATGGAGGACGGAAGCTGCCAAAACAAATGACTCGATAAATAAACAAATAAATATGTCATTAAATATAGCAAAAATGATATTAAAAAATTAGATTTAGTCATTAATTAATTGATAAAATGTAACATTAATTGATTTTTCTGTTTTAATTTGCTTCTTTACTAATATATATTTGTATTAATTCCCCTATTGATTTACTCTTCTGTTTAATTTTCCATTTTATTTATTTATGTATTTATTTTTATTAATTTTAAATGTATTTATTTATTTTTGCATTTTTTTTTTATATTTATTTTTAAATGTATGTATTTATTTATGTATTTATTTTTATTAATTTTTAAATGTATTTATTTATTTTTGCATTTTTTTAATATTTATTTTTAAATGTATGTATTTATTTATGTATTTATGCATTTATTATTTATGCACGCTTTTCCCTTTTTCACCACATTTCAGCCCTATCATCTTTGTCATTTAAAAACCAACAATATGTTTAGGTTGTTTAGCCTAACAATAAAGCTTATTTAAATAGCATTAAAATCAGGATAAATAAAGTAAAAAAGCCAAAAAAAGTTGCGCTGTTGAGCCAATCATTATCCCCGCAGGTGAAATTCCTTTACTGCGACAGCCCTACTTGGGTGTAACAGTTAAACAAAATTAATCATTATATAATACGTTACAAGCCAAAACTGCAAAATAGAGATTGTATATGCTCACAAGCTTTGCATTGCCTTTCTCCCATAAGATCACAAAGTCTCTGAAAAAAGTGTTTGCTAGGCAGAAGCTTTGAATATACCACTAAAGGTTTTTAGATATTCACACTGGCACAATGTGTGTCTGTTTCCTTAATTTATATTCATACTTTAAATATATTCAAATACATCCATCAATTTTAGCTGGAGATGTAATTGAAACCTCTATTTAGTTTTGCTGACATCCCCATCAGTATTTGCTGAAAATGCACCTTTACTTTATATCACCTGTGTCTATTGAATCAAGAGATCTACCTCTCTCTCTCTCCTCCTCTCACCACACAGCGATGGACGGGGAAGTAATTTCTGTCATTTGTTTGGCGAGTGCCCCCGGCGTGGGCTGAGAGGTAAAGCTAACACACAGTATGCTGAGGACAAGAGGAGGAGAGGGGGGGTGGTGGACGCACGGGGATAGACCTGTCTGAGAGGATACTGCTATTGAGTTGCAAATGAGCTTGTAATTAGCCCTTACACATTTGCCTGGAGGGAATTAGTGTGTGTGTGTGTCATTGTGTGTTTTTCAAGCCATTTTCCTTATAGAATAGGGGTCGACGGTGATAAGCAGATAATACTAATTACTTCTCCTCCCAATTGCTTGTTAATTGTGCTTGGTGTGGATTTATACAGCATGGTAATACCCCCCGTTCCACACACACACACTGACACACACACACACACAGATGCATCCCCCCCCCGCTTTGCCTGTTGGCAAAATCAACAGGTCATTTCTTTAAGCAGGAGGCTTCTGTTTAAGCCTCTAATTAATTATGCCAAGTGGGGTTCCACCATCTCTGGGTCCAGCCAATGAGGCAGCATGTGTGTGTGTGTGTGTGTGTGTGTGTGTGCATTAATTTGTGGTTGCATATTCTCCGGTTAGTTCTTGAATTAAAACACAATACAGCGACCAAACAAACAAAAATCCACAGAACTACAGGTTTATATCTACTGAAGAAAAAATGTCTTTCTGACAGATTAAGTAGCTACAGACAACAGTCTATATAGTTAACAACACATTATAGGGAGACAGGAAGTTTGGTTCTTTAAAAATATCATCATTTGTCGCCGCAGAGCAACATATCCAGCCATTTTCTTTACTCGTTTACCCTGAAGCTAAAACCAAAGCTGGTACGTATTGGGTACACTCTTGGGCTGCTCGATTATGGCAAAAATCATCATTGAGATCAGGATCATTTAACACGATTACTCATCGACTTTGGAAACATCATGCATTTAGAAAGAACATTTTGTAGCCTACATTTTAAAGTTAAATGCATCAATCTGGTGCACTTTAAGAGCAAAATTAAGAGGCTAGATCTGTGAAGAACTTTGTGATGTAGCAAACAATTTAATCATAAACACATTGGCTGTATAGATATGAATGGTGATGAAAGTCACACACCCATAAAGTATTGTAAACGAGACGGGGTCCGTGTTACAAGATCGGACTTAGAGACCACTACGGAGGAAATATGATTATGTTTTCCGTACTTGTGTTACGTATTTTACTTTATGTAGTTAGTTTATGTGCTTATTGTAAGGCCAACCATGATGTTTTTCCTAACCCTAACTAAATGAAGCTTATAGCGGAAGTTCGGTCAGGAAGACCATTGTGTGCATCGATTGATTCTCGGCAACTCATAAAGTCGGGAGATATCACATGAACATGTTGTATTTATCATGTTTTTTTTCATCGAGTGGACTTCAATCACTCGTACACATGAACTACACTTAAACCCTGCCTGGTATAAATAATGGAAGCTAGGAATAATCTCCACTGTTGATATTTAGATTCAGTCAACTTCCTGGTAGTAAACATCTTTTACCTGATGAGTTGACGAGGAGCACTTGAATGCACCAGTAGTTTTCTGTTCAGTCTGGCCTTCAGATCTGGTGTTCTGTGTCCTTTGGATGATTCACGATCTGAATTAGGACACAGCACAAGACACACTGCCACTTCTACAGGCAATTTGTGCTTTCCAGTTCAACAATCCTGCATGTGTTGGGACTGTTTGAGGGAGAAAACCCGAACACTTGAAGGTCACCTTGGAGAACATGTAAACTCCACACAGAAATGCTCCTGTCGGCCAGGTTGGGTTCAAACCTTTCTGTGCAGTGACAGTGAATATTTAAATTCTTGGTTTTGCTGCTGAGGGTTTACCTAGGGCTTCATTCACACCAAATCGGGCGTTGTGGTGAAAATGCCAGTGCTCCCATTCATTTGAATGTGGGTAGTGCGTTTAATCTGCGGCGGTCGCAAGGGGTGCTGGAAAAAACACAGCGGCGAAAAAGTTGAAACACTTTTAAAGAAACGCAACACGACTGCGGTGGCCGATCACGTAACCGGCGATCCAGAGCTAAACAACCGTGCCATGATGGAACAAATGATGTTGATCTTCGTACAGTGGCTTAGTGTTGATGGGCCATTAAGTGACACTCTCACAACGCTGCACAAGAACTATTATATGTAGAGACGAAGTTGAAAAATTCACTTTCAGAATTCCTCTCACCTGATAGTTTAATGCATCCATGACACCTGACCAAAGCTTTTGTGGCAGCTATTGAACATTCATTTAAATTAGGGCTGTCAATCGATTAAAATATTTAATTGCGTTCAATCGCATTATTGTTTATAGTTAATTGCGATTAATTGCAAATGAATCACAAATTTAGTATCAGTTCAAAATGTACCTTAAAGGGAGATTTGTCAAGTATTTAATACTCTTATCAACATGGGAGTGGGCAAATATGCTGCTTTATGCAAATGTATGTATATATTTATTATTGGAGATCAATTAACAACACAAAACAATAACAAATATTGTCCAGACACCCGCTACAACCTAAAAATCACAAGTTGTGTTAATGCGTTAAAGAAATTAGTGGCGTTAAAATGAATTTGCCTTAACAGCCCTAATTTAAATACATCTCTGTTAGAAATTTACTGTTATTCTCCTTGTCATTTGAAAGTGCAACAATATTTGGTATCAATTTCAAAATAAAAGTTTGCCTGAAATTGTTGCAGATGACATACAGGAAAATATGTATAATTTAAATGGCCTCACTAATTATCAATAATAATACACTTGAGGGTAGTAATGACAAAAGCATGATCAGTGATGTCAAGATATACTATTTCACAAAGACATCAAGTACAGGATATGATATAAACGACCCCCCGCCCTTCTACAAACACATACATAATCCGTTCATCCCATCACCATCTTACCATTCATCCTGTTCTAACGGCTTGGGAGCGCTTAAGCAGATTTTGGTTCAGTCTGCTCTCAAAGTGTTAAACAGATTGGGTCCGGGGGGGGATTTCTTGTAATGAAGGTGAGTGTGTGTGTGTGTGTGTGTGTGTGTGTGGTGGTCAGGGGCGCGAAGTGTCTGAAACTTGGAGGGGTTAGATTAACGGTGAGCATGATCTTCACTGAGCTCATTTCTCCCCTTCTGTGCCAAAGAGTGTGGCTGTCACACACACACAGTCACACCTACCCCCGCTTTGCATTAGCCCACCAATCCCACCTGGTATTTTAATCTAGATTTAGGATCTAACACGTATCAAATGATTGCCTACTGCTTATAAAGTAATTCTATACGCTTTCTATAGCCTAAACTCCACCGAACAGCATCTCAGGAACAGATTCGGAAAGCGTCCTCCATGACTGCTGCTGGAAGGATTAGTCTACTAGTTGACTGAACATTAACTTGTGTCAATTCTGATAATTGATTGTTTGTTTTAAGTAATTTATCTAGTACATATTTGCTCATTTCAGCTGCTCAAACGTGAGGATTTTCTCTTATATTATTGTAAATTGAATATCTTTGGGTTTTGGGCGGCTGGTTGATTGAGCATAGTTTTTTTTATGTTAAATGCAGTACACTAATTTCTTTAACGCATTAACACAACTTGTGATTTTTAGGTTGTAGCGGGTTTTCTGGACAATATTTGTCATTGTTTTGTGTTGTTAATTGATTTCCAATAATAAATATATACATACATTTGCACAAAGCAGCATACTGTATTTGCCCACTCCCATGTTGATAAGAGTATTAAATTCTTGACAAAAAAATAACTTAAAAAAATAATGAATATATATATATATTAATAATATCCCTGACAAAAGAAGTTTACGGAAAAATGACACTATAAATACAGATTTTCACTATATAAATATATATAATATATAATGTTAAGGGTCTTTTCTAAAAGTGTGGCATTGACAAAATGTCATAATTGATGGTTAGGCAAAAGATGAAGCCTCAGCCGTAATTATATTGTTGAGGAAAAAAATTAAAACTTAAAACTATTAGGGGGTAAAACTTGCTTCACAAAACCGATTAAATATTTGTATTGCTTAAATTAATGAAAACAAATTTGAAATATTTGATTGCACACGCTTTATATCCATTCAGGAAAAAATGTCCTGTGTTTCATCAGTAAATATTTAAAAATCAGAAAACATTTTTATCATGACAAACACAACTGGTGTGTGAGTAAAGCTCTTAAGATGACTCCTAACTCGATGCTTGTATGGACTTTACATTTTAATACCATTTTACTAAATAAAGGAACAAAATTGATCAGATTCATATAGTTCACGGTTCAACAGTTAATTTCGATTTAAACTGAATTTTCTGCATTTCTACGTGTTTATTAGCGCTGAAAGAGTTAAATAAGATGACACGAACAGAGTTTATTGTTGTTTTTGTTGGACCTAACTACAATCTATTTGCACACACATATTGGGACTCCTGATGTTCATAGATCAGCGCTCGGTGTCTGGCAGGCTCATATCTGTATTCTAGACAGATTTTAAGCCAATTCACCTCATTTTAAACCAGATGATCCTTCACCTGACTGCAACCTTTATGCAAAGCCTCATATTCACTCCAGGGATTAATCTATGTCTGGCTTCAGGGGCGTTTATTGTAGGCTTTAAGTGAAATGTAATATCTAATTTAACATTCTGTATTCAGGCTTTTGTCCACTGATTCAAGGCAAAAGTCACAGATTTCCTCCAAGCTATGAAGTGCAAATGAAGTGTAACATATTTGCATTAAAGTTGACAGATGCTTACAGGATCCTTAACCTGATTAATAAGAAAATTATCCTAAGACTGATTAATGAGCTACTGAGATCAGAAGGATTGGAAATTGCAGATCATTAATTCCCTGTCCTGGAGTTGCTCCGCCATACATCGATGTCTAGGGGCGTTCTCATTATGTCTTGTCCTGGCAAGAGGTCTCTGAGGATGACCTATAGCTACAACCATGTCTGTTTTAATTACATAGGTATTAGCTGGTTGGGGATCGCCACAGATTTGTGTCCCGACGTGTCCCGACGTGTCCCCAATGTGCCATCCAAGTGTGTGGCAGAGTAACTGTTGCGGCTTTAAAGTTTTTACTCATATTTAAAAGTATAAATGACAGAATTTCTTTGCTATTTTCTCGGGGTTTTGCCTGCTAAGCGTTGCCCACTCCACATTTCACTCCCCTCATCATCACCTCCTCCTGAGGCTCCCTCTCCACTAGATCCGTCCTATCAAATAACCTATCCTCGCTTGTTTGCTCACTGCAGTCATCCTGGCAGTCAATGTATCCTCAGGCTATAAGCCAAACAAGCTGATCAGCCAGTCACCTCTGTACACACTACCCCCCACTAAGAAGATAATGGCCCGGGGACGTATAATCCTTCTCAAAACAACTACAGAGATGCTAATTGCATCTAGCTATAAATACAGGTTGACTCCTTGTCCTCTTTCTTTATTTGGCTCTACTCTGAAAACCTTGGAGGAGCCGCCACCGTGGCCATTGCGCACCGGCTTTCTCTGAAACATTTGCCCAAATACCAGGAAAAGACTCAGCTACATAAGAGAGGCAGCACATAGATGCCGCAAGTGTCAGTAATCTTGCCAATCTTGCCAATTACGCACGGAGCGTTACGCACGGTTGGAGCGTTACGCACGGTTGGATACATCCATTCCATGCGCCTTTGTGAGAGCATTTCACAGCTTCTTCGGTGACAAGCAACTAGCCCGAGATGTTCCCACTGCCGATGTTCACACCGGACCAAGTCGCCCGGGTGTGCGAGAACCTGGAGGAGACCGGGGACATCGAGCGCCTCGGGAGGTTCCTCTGGTCCCTGCCCGCCGCCGTGCCTGGCTCCGCCGGGGAAGCGCTGAACCGACACGAGTCCGTGATGCGAGCGAGAGCGCTGGTCGCCTTCCACGGGGGGAACTTCGAGGGTCTCTACCAGATCCTCCAGAGCCACCGGTTTACACGCGAGTCGCACGCCAAGCTCCAAGACCTGTGGCTGGACGCGCACTACCGAGAGGCGGAGAGGCTCCGGGGTCGGCCGCTGGGCCCCGTGGAGAAGTACCGGATCCGCAAGAAGTTCCCCCTGCCACGCACCATCTGGGACGGAGAGCAGAAGACGCACTGCTTTAAGGTAAACATTGGGGCTGTGGAGTTATTCAATTCAAACTTTATTTCAGACACACAGGAGGGTCCATAGCAATAAAAGAAAAAGAAACAAAAAACATACAAGATAAGACCACAGCAGTTCATCATTCAATTCATATGTAGGCTCTGAGGTCATCTGGATCAGGTCTGCTTAGTGTCCCCAGAGTCAGAACTAAACATGCAGAAGCAGCGTTCAGTTTTTAGCAGGAGCTGCAGGACCAACTCCAACTCTGAGTTCTTCTAAATCAAAGCTTAAAACTTTCCTGTTTGCTGCTGCTGCCTTTTATTAAACCAGATAATGATCTTATACTGCACTAGAGCTTTTACTCTTGTGTGTTATATTCTATTTTAGCTTTTATTTTTAGCTTGTTTTTATTTTCTAATCTTTAATGTCTTTATAACTGTTTTAATTATGTCTTAATGTTCTTTTGCACTTTGTCGCAATGTTCTTGAATGTTTATGTAAAGCACTTTGAATAGCCCTGTTGCTGAAATGTGCTATACAAATAAAGCTGCCTTCCCTTGCCTAGGCTATCTCGCCAGTGTTTTCTGAGCCTGGATGAGTACCGAGTGCAGCTCTTGCTCGGGCTGGTTAAAGCCTCTATGATGCTGTTCTCTGACTCATCCAAGCGACAAATAAAATTATACATCAAATGTCTTAAAAGTGCCTCACATGTAGGAATACAAGAGGACACAAACAGTTGACTGGCACTATGCCATCTGGGAACCCGAAGCAACAACCTCATTGCATCATTGTAAGCCACTATGAGCCTTCGCATACTACTTTTCTTGTAGCTAAACCAAAGATGAGCTGTATACAAAGGCGTGCAGAAAGCTCTAAATAATGAACATTTTACATTTACAGAACACATACTGAACTTACGAAGCAACATATTTGCCTGAGCATATAGTCTACAGCACTGTCGATAGATATCTCTGTCATCATTCCAATCATCAGAGAGAAAATGTATTTTAGTTAGAAATTTAACCCACATGGCTGCTTGTGACAGGGAGAGACGGGGAGGGACCCCGGTACCCACATGTTCCCTCAAAAATGTAACTGATCAGGCTGCTGCCCCGGACCCCCAGGCATGATATTACAACATGCATTTAAACTACAAGAAACTGCATCTTAACATTGGAAACTTGACCACCAGTTACTCTCTTGTAAAGGTGCTTCTTGCACACCGGCAATATTTGCACTATCTGTTTATAGCTTATTTTGTATACTGTATATTGGTAGAAATTAAATTTTTGTATTCTTATTTTATTCTAACGTGTTTACCTATTATTTTGTTGTTATACTGTTTAACTTGCACCAACAAATCCAAGGCAAATTCCTAGTGTATACCTCTTACACCTGGCAATAAACACGATTCTGATTCTGCATCAAGCAGCCTGCTCTTTGAGCTCTTAAGGTGATAATGATCAGGAGCTGTGGTTATCCTTCTGCCTTCTGCCATGAAGTTTAGACTTGTTGCAAGATCACAGGTCTGGTACAAATCTGGACTATATTTTTTCTTACCAGGATATTCACGCTGTGACTGTTAAAAACAAAGTCAGACAAACTGGTTGTGGCTCCTAAAGATGCCAAAAACTAGTAGTTTTAGCACTGATTCTTGTGCAACTTGTCAATCCACATGTTCATTTTCATTATTATTTTGTCTCATATAGCTTATAATAACTTTATATGATTCATTTTATTTACATCTGACATGTTTGAATTGTCACTTCAGCATCATTTTCTTCTTCTTTTTTTATTTACTTTGTTGTTACATTTACTGTGTGTAGCTGCAAAAGGCAGGTTTCCCAACAGGGTCCATCAGAGTTCATTCTTTAATTAGTAGATATACTTCTTTCAAATATGAACTCCACTTTAACTGGCACAACCATGCAGGAGTCTAAATGAGCCATCTATCTGATATCCAGGAGCCTTTTAAAGAGCTATGTTTAAAGAGCAACATTTTCAGTGCATCGCCTGCAGACTGCTGGTGCATCTTGTGCACCGTCGTGTATACAAATATCACTTAGTGGTTCATTCGGAAGCAAATAAATTCCATGTTTTCACTCACAATTATGACACAATTTGTTAAATTTCACAAGAGAGGAATGAGCTTACAAGATTCAAAGTTAATAAAAAATAGTGTATGTTAGAGAGCAAAGAAGCGTGCACCTTGCCTCCTGGCTGTGTGTGTTTGTGTGTGTGATCTCCCTCATGTGGCCGGGTGACGTATTGTTCATAGTTAATCTTTAATTCCAAACCTCAGGAGGGATAGCCTCTCCAACTGCCTATTAAGCCCCTTAACATGATCCAATTTAGTGGCTATAAATTGTTATGTATACTTGTGATGTAGATTGTAATCATCTACTGAATTCATAAATCCAGTCTAATACGATTATACTGAGCATCATATGAGAGTGGTAAGATTATTGTGCTTTAATAGGATGATATCAAAACACCATATGGTGTCTTTTCAAAGTGCTAATAAAGTGCACTTTGTCTCAGGAGATATATGCATTAAGATGAAATGAATGGCAGCCTAAATATTCCATATATTTCTGTTCGTTCTCCAGGAAAGAACTCGCAGTTTGTTGAGAGAGTGGTACCTCCAAGACCCGTATCCCAACCCGTCCAGGAAACGCCACTTGGCCCAGGCCACGGGACTCACGCCCACGCAGGTCGGCAACTGGTTCAAGAACCGCCGCCAAAGAGACCGCGCTGCATCCGCAAAGAACAGGTATGTCAAGAATTACATATGATTTCGCTGAGTATTAGGGCATCAGATTTTCCCAACATGATCATCGTGGGCCAAAAAAAAAAAATCACGATAACGATATTATCGTGATATCTTTAGAAAATTTAAAATAATAATAATGCTATCAAATTGACTTTGTTTATTGTGCGTTTTGTTTCTTTTTTGGCAAATGAATTACACTCAAAATACAATATGTAGGGAGGTGGAGAGATAGTCTTTAACCATAACTGTACATGTAAAATGATTTAAGAGGCGCTGGATTATTTATACGATATTATCATATGTGTATTATTAACATGATATTAGTATTTCATTTTTTAAATATCACGGTTATTGTCAATACCGGTATATCGCAACACCCCTACTGAATAAAAAAGAGAAAAGAGGAGGAAAATTGGACTCATAGCGACTCAGAATTAGCTGTTTAAGTCGAGTTAAGATTCAGTTTGTTTTGTACAAACATTTCCTGAGAAGCAGACTCAACTGGCCTTTGGTACAATAGGTTAAAACAACTGATATTGTGTTAAATGTATGTGATAAATGCCTGAAGAGCAGCTACACCACATGCATTGTTAAACCCACCCTCATCTCTCCCTCTACCCAGAATGCAGCAGGATCCGTCCCTGATGCCCTCTGGGAGCTCACCCGACGGCTCCCTTCAGGACCGCCGCCATCACCCCCACATGTTGCCTCCCTCCCCTCGCCACCTGGGCAGCCCGGAGGCCAGCGACTGTAGCACGGACGAGCGCAGAGGAACAGGAGCGTCCACCCCAGAGATCTCCGTCAGCAGCGACAGCGAGTTTGAGTCTTGAGATGATCACGACTCTCGTGACCTCCTTGCAGAGGCGAGAGCAGATCATCAGACTCAGATAAAGACACTTGAACTGGCTGTGGACACACTGGAGGTGTTCACAGTGAGGCCACTTGATGTGGCTGTGAGTGGACGTTGCAAGGCAATGATATGCAAAAACAACATGCACTTAAAAAAAACACCATGGCACATGACCTCGACTGCTATATGAATTAGTGTACTGCTGACCATGGTTTTTAGATAATGCGAGAATTAATATTTCAAGTTTTGATACTGGTTTCAGTTCATATCTTTGGATAGATCATTTTCTAATAGTCATTACCTAAGCTACATAATTCATTTGTACGGAAATTGTGAGGACACAATGAACAATGCCTTGAGTAGGCTATTACTACATTTACATGCACATTAATAACTTGATTATCTTCAGATTACAGCAAACTATGGTAAGCAAACTATTTAATTGTCTTATTTTAAATTAATTATCAGCTAGATTTTTGCTCCACCATTCAATTTATTTGATAAAAAAATGTGGGTGTTCGTGAAGTTGAAGCAAATATAAACATTTAAAATTGCAGTATTATTACCGTAATCTTATTTTTTCAGAGTGATCAGGATATAATGTGCATGTAAGCATAGTGACTGACCAATTAAACCCATTTCACTGCCTTATAAAGGAACTAAGGGCATCACTCTTTTACAATGCAAAACCAAATAATAACATGAGTTTAGACAGACTTTACATATGCACCTAATGATGCACATGTGCTGCTTAAAATACAAAGCATGTTGTCACCAGCTGTGTTTTACCTGTTCACTTGTCTTTTGGTTACTGTTTGAAGTATGTAGGGCTTTTTGTAAACGCTCCTGAGCTGCTCTGACCATGAATTCCTGCAGGAGCTGAAACAGAAAAAATAAGACAGCGAGAATGTAAAGCATTAATCGGTCTTAACTCAATGTGCCTATTACATTTGAGAACAGTGAGACCGAGTCGGATATGATTGTGTCCTCATGTCAGAACGACACACTCAAAGGCCTACCGTTTGCCGTCTTTCTTACAACCATCATTTCTCATAACACATGACTGCATTTCAATGAAAAGATGTATTTTGTAAATGTTTTATGTAAATAAATGAACCTATTTTTATCCAAGGTTATACTGACTCACTGTATTTAAGTTCAAAACTGTATTAATGCGGTATAGCGATGAAGTGTGATAGGACTGTGCGGCAGATATCTGAAATTAAATCGCGACGAGTCAGAATGACGTTGTCTCTAACTGGAGTTAGAGTCTAAAAAAGATAGTCTAAATGTAATTACAGATATCTAGAATTAGAGTTGTGACTAGGTCGGGGGTCTCTAAGCAACCTGCGTCTCTTTAGCTCCTCTACAGTGGCTCCCTGTGGATTTAAAAAAATGGAAATTAATAACAGTTTTTTGTTTACATTTTCATTTATCATTGCTGTAGGTCTATGGTACGGCAGAGTATTAGGGCCACATTGAGGAAAAAAAAAAATCGGAGATTTCAAGAATAAAGTCGTAATATTGTAATTTTACTTGCTATTTTTCTTTTATCCTCGTAAAGTTATGACTTTATTCTTGTAATGTCACAACTTTTTTTCTCGTAAAGTTAGGACTTTTTTCTCATGTTACGTTTTTTTTTCTCATAAAGTTATGACTTTTTCTTGTAATACTACAACTTTTTTCCTTGTTAAGTTATGACTTTATTCTCGTAATATTACAACTTTTTTCCTTGTTAAGTTATGACTTTATTCTTGTAATATTACGACTTCTTTTCTCGTAAAGTTATGACTTTTTTCTCATATTACGTTTTTTTTTTCTCATAAAGTTATGACTTTTTCTTGTAATACTACAACTTTTTTCCTTGTTAAGTTATGACTTTATTCTCGTAATATCACAACTTTTTTCCTTGTTAAGTTATGACTTTATTCTTGTAATATTACGACTTCTTTTCTCGTAAAGTTATGACTTTTTCTTGTAATACAACTTTTTTCCTTGTTAAGTTATGACTTTATTCTCGTAATATTACAACTTTTTTCCTTGTTAAGTTATGACTTTATTCTTGTAATATTACGACTTCTTTTCTCGTAAAGTTATGACTTTTTTCTCATATTACGTTTTTTTTTCTCATAAAGTTATGACTTTTTCTTGTAATACTACAACTTTTTTCCTTGTTAAGTTATGACTTTATTCTCGTAATATCACAACTTTTTTCCTTGTTAAGTTATGACTTTATTCTCGTAATATTGCGACTTTTTTTCTCATAAAGTTAGGACTTTTTTCTCATATTACGTTTTTTTTTCTCATAAAGTTGTGACTTTTTCTTGTAATACTACAACTTTTTTCCTTGTTAAATTATGACTTTATTCTCGTAATATTACGACTTTTTTTCTCGTAAAGTTATGACTTTATTCTCGTAATTTTACGACTTTTATTCTAGTAATGTAACGACTTTATTCTCGTAATATTCCGACTTTTTTCTCGTAATATTATGACTTTTTTCTGTAAATCTCAGATGTTTTTTTCCCTCAATGTGGCCCTAATACTCCGTAATACATTTGCACTTTGGCCCTCACTGCATTAGACTTATATACTATATACTTAGACTATAAACTGCGTTACCTCCATCACAATGCTCAAATGTTTTGCGGCTCCAGACAGATTTTTTTTTTGTTGTTTTTGCATAAAAGGGCTCTTTTGATAGTAAAGGTTGCTGACCCCCCGCCCTAATGAATGGAAGTCATTATTCACCCTCCTTTGAGCTCTTTCGTTAGCCTCCTGGGGGATAATATCAGGCTCTTTAGCTGCTAAATGTTCCAATATGTTCACCAGCCAGCATGATTTAGCTGCTAGCTGACTTTGTCTGTTGTAGGGCTGGGTAGAGTACAGTGTTTTTATGAGAGCTTTTCACTCTTTATTCCTTGTGTAATCATAGTTTTCACATTTTAAACTTTTGCACAGATGATCTGCATAAACATACAAGTCAAACTTTGAAGAAAAAAACAAAACACACACACTTACCAATGTTTTGAGGACATTTCCAGGTTCCCGAAATATTCTTCTACCCAGCTTGAAACGAAAACTATGTTCTGCTGCACAATGGAGAAGGTGTTTAACACTGTTCACATGTTGCAACCGTTTCCTAAAGCAAACAAACATGGCGACCGGAAGTGACATACCTTCCTTCTCCTTTTGTAGCCCAACCTGAGCCAAAGAGTATAGAAGCGGCCAAGAGGCCAAACTCTGCTGCTTTTTGACAATGGCCGCTAGATACCGCCATTTTGGACTGAAAATGCCAATGAGTCCATAGCCATGAATGTATAAAGAGACATCATTTTTTATTTTTTGAGAAAAATCAACTTCCCAGTAGGAACACTTAAATATCCCTCATTTAAATCATTATGTCCGAAAAGTTGTAAAATTAAGTAACAGCTGAATCCAGAGTTATTTTCCTCGGCATAATGAACGTGTATCAGAACAACGTGACTGCACCACCCTGCACATTCATACGACATATCCGGTTCGGCCAGCTTCCTGCTAGCTGAATGCAGCTGTAATAATGGATATATTGGCTGTAATTCATCACTTTTATTATCTTATAATACACACATGGGCTGTATGCTGTAAGCCTGTACCGTGGTGAATGTATTAACGTCTCTGTTCCCAAACAACCGGCTATCATGTCGAAAATCATAATAAAAAAGTCATGGCGCGTCAAGACAATGATTTAGCATTACAAATCAGCAAAGAAAGAAGAATTCAAATTGTTTAATTGTCATTTATTAATGAAAAATGCCAAAAAAATTGGCCATAAATATAAGTGAGGTTGTGTATACAAATGGATAAAAAAAAGGCATGTTAATATTAAATAGGATTTTTTATATGGTAATAGAAAACAGTGAGTCAGTCACTCTCAAATATAAAATCGGACTTCTTCTTCTTCTGAAGGGAACCTTTATACTAACATATTGACATCTCATTTTTGTGGAAAACATTTTACATTCAGTTACAAAGATGTAGCTATTGCAAAAGTGTATTTCATTCAGTTAGTGAACACCTCTACACAAGAGTTTCACCTCTATGGTTTCTCCTGTGTATATTGACCCTCAGGTGTTTTCTCAAGAATGTGATTTGAGAAAATCTTTTTCCAAAAGTGTTGCAATTATGTGACTCCTGACTTGTGTGGGTTCAAATAGAAAACTACTTGTCTGTATTCACTCGTATATGCCTTTTCAATTTAAGCACTACACAGAATCTTTTCCCACAGGTCTTACGAAGTTACGGCTTCTCACCAGTGTGGATTCTTCTAATGTGGACCATTAAGTTACTATTACATCCGAAATCTTTCCCACATGTTTTACAAGTAAACGGCTTCTCACCTGTGTGGGTTCTCATGTGGACCAACAAGTTACCATTACATACAAAACCTTTCCCACATATTTCACAAGTAAACGGCTTCTCACCTGTGTGGGTTCTCATGTGGACCAACAAGCTACTGTTACATACAAAACCTTTCTCACATATTTCGCAAGAATATGGCTTCTCACCTGTGTGGACTCTCATGTGGACCAACAAGCTACTATTACGTCCAAAAGCTTTTCCACATGTTTTGCAAGAATATGGCTTCTCACCAGTGTGGGTTCTTATATGATTCTTCAATGTTGACTTCCGAATATATTTTTCCCCACATGTTTTGCAAGAATATGGCTTCTCACCTGTATGGGTTCTCATGTGGACTGTCAATTCAACATTACGTATGAAATCTTTTCCACATGTTTTGCAAGAATATGGCTTCTCGCCTGTGTGAGTTCTCATGTGGACTGTCAAATCTCTATTTTGTTTGAAATCTTTCCCACATGTTTTACAAGTAAACGGCTTCTCACCTGTGTGGATTCTCATGTGGACCAAGAAGTTACTGTTACTACCAAAATCTTTTCCACATGTTTTGCAAGAATATGGCTTCTCACCAGTGTGGGTTCTTATATGACTCCTCAATGATGAAGCCTGACTGAATTTTTTACCACATGTTTTGCAAGAATATGGCTTCTCGCCTGTATGGACTCTCATGTGGACTGTCAATTCTCTATTACGGATGAAATCTTTTCCACATGTTATGCAAGAATATGGCTTCTCGCCTGTGTGGGTTCTCATGTGGATTGTCAATTCAATACTTTGCGTGAAAGCTTCCCCACATGTTTTACAAGTAAACGGCTTCTCACCTGTGTGCCCTCTCATGTGGACTGTCAATTGACTATTCAATCTGAAAACTCTTCCACATATTTTACAAGTAAATGGCTTCTCACCAGTGTGGGTTCTTATATGACTCTTCAATGTTGATGTCCGACTGAATTTTCTCTCACATGTTTTGCAAGAATACGGCTTCTCGCCTGTATGGGTTCTCATGTGGACTGTCAATTCACTACTTTGTATGAAAGCTTTCCCACATGTTTTACAAGTATACGGCTTCTCACCTGTATGGGTTCTCATGTGGACTTTCAATACACCTTTACGCATGAAATCTTTTCCACATGTCTTACAAGTAAACGGTTTCTCACCTGTGTGGGTTCTCATATGACTCTTCAATGATGATTTGTGACTGAATCTTTCCCCACATGTTTTGCAAACGAACGGCTTCTCACCTGTGTGGGTTCTCATATGACTCTTCAATGATGATGCCTGAGTGAATATTTTCTCACATGTTTTGCAAGAATATGGCTTCTCGCCTGTATGGACTCTCATGTGGACTGTCAATTCAAAATTTTTTATGAAAGCTTTCCCACATGTTTTACAAGTATATGGCTTCTCGCCTGTGTGAGTTCTCATGTGAACTGTCAAATCACCATTAAGTCTGAAATCTTTCCCACATGTTTTACAAGTAAACGGTTTCTCACCTGTGTGGGTTCCCATATGAGTCTTCAATGATGTTACGTGACCGAATCTTTTCCCACATGTTTTGCAAACGAACGGCTTCTCACCTGTATGGGTTCTCATGTGGACTGCCAATTGACCATTCAGTCTGAAAGCTTTCCCACATGTTTTACAAGAATATGGCTTCTCACCAGTGTGGGTTCTTATATGAATCTTCAATGATGACATGCAAGTGAATGTTTTCCCACATGTGTCACAGCTGAAAGACTGTTTACCTGTGTTAGTGGTACGGTGAATCTCTAACAAGTTAGAGTTGTTTACATTGTTACTGTGACTTCTGCTTTTGCGATGTCTTTTCTGTGATTTCGGCTCTGCATCTCTAGTTGATCCTGAGTCTCCATGCTCGCCTCCTCTCTGATCTTGGCTCACAGCTTCATGAGAGATGTGAGAGAAGAGCTGGTGATCACTGTTTGGTACCGATACCACAGAAGTTATAACTGGCATGTTGACAACAGGCTGTTTCTCTGCAGCATTCAAGTAAAGAGTCTGATTTTCACTGTGGTCACTTTCCTCATCAGTAGGAGTCAACATAAAGGTATCAGTCTCCTGCTTCAGTTCAAGCTGCTCTCCCTCCTGACTGGTGCAGAGTTCCTCCTGTTCCTCTTTAATCTGTGGAGGCTCTGGGTCCTCTTGGTCCAGACTGGAGTTCCTCTCCTGAATACAGAGCTGCTGGTCAGCGAGAACCTCCTCCTCCTTACAGACATGTTGCTGTGGGAGCTCTGGAGGGACAGAGAACAAAAGCAATATGATACTAACGTTACTGTGATGAGAGAAAAACAGACATCTGAGCAGACAAATACAACGAGTATGTCTTTAAACCATTATGAGTCATTTTGCCCCGTTATTTTAACTTTAAAAATATATATTTTTTTAAATATAGAAAATAAACATATACATTTGTTATATAGTACATATAAGTTTGATGCTTTTTTACTATGTAGGCTACATTCCTCAAGGAATTGAGAAAACTTTTAGAGGTCAAAAACAGTCTGCAGTATAGCTAGGAATTTATTCATCTTGATATTTAAATGTGGAACCTTCCAAAAAGGTACACAAGTTTGATGTTATAATTTACTAAGTAGGCTATTTTCATTTCCAGTGAACATAAGTAAAGACATGTCTCGTCAGAATTGGGCAGAGTAGAGATATACATATAATAAATTGACCAAATATTCTTTTTTGTTGCAAAATGAGCAACTTTTAGAAATTATTCATAAATGCCTTATTCAAAGTTTGGTATTTCAGATTGATTTAGCAACCACTTTTTTTTATTTTTATATTTGTATCAATATATCATGTTATATAGTAGACTAATACAAAAAAACTTAGGCTACCAACTGCTGCTGTGACATTTATTAGAAAAATAAAAATAAAAAATACAAAAACAAATGAGCAGCGAAAGAAGAAGAATTCAAATTGTTTAAGTAAAAAAAACAGTGTAATTCACAGCGCATTAAAAATGTTGAGTAAGAACGGAAATACGAGAAAAACATGTTCAAACTCAGACAAATCATTATGTACAATGCCCATGTCAGTGCCACATAATGACATCATATTTAAATGTTTTGGGGTTAAAAGTGGTGAAGAATTACAATATTGCATACATTCTGAGATATTTTGTTAGTGAATATTTTGTCAAAACCAACAACCATCAAGATCACATCATTAACAGCCACTACTGCCCACTCACTGTGAAACTAACACTTTTCCTTGATTTGGGAGATGAAGATTGTTTCAAAGAAAAACGGTTTCTAACAGAAATATAAGTAATACAGTCAAATGAAGGGAACCTTTATACTAACATATTGACATCTCATTTTTGTGGCAAACATTTTATATTCAGTTACAAAGATGTAGCTATTGCAAAAGTGTATTTCATTCAGTTAGTGAACACCTCTCCACAAGAGATTCACCTCTATGGTTTCTCCTGTGTATATTGACCCTCAGGTGTTTTCTCAAGAATGTGATTTGAGAAAATCTTTTTCCGCACGTGTTGCAATTATGTGGCTCCTGACTTGTGTGGGTTCAAATAGAAAACTACTTGTCTGTATTCACTCGTATATGCCTTTTCAATTCAAGCACTACAAAGAATCTTTTCCCACAGGTCTTACGAAGTTACGGATTCTCCCCAGTGTGGAATCTTCTCACGTGGACCATCAAGCTACTATTATGTCCGAAATCTTTCCCACATGTTTTGCAAATAAACGGCTTCTCACCAGTGTGGGTTCTCATGTGGACTGTCAATGATGATGCCTGACTGAATTTTTTCCCACATGTTTTGCAAGAATATGGCTTCTCGCCTGTATGGGTTCTCATGTGGACTGTCAATTCACCATTAAGACTGAAATCTTTCCCACATGTTTTACAAGAAAACGGCGTCTCACCTGTGTGGGTTCTCATGTGGACTGTCAATTGAACACTCAGTCTGAAAGCTTTTCCACATGTTTTGCAAATGTACGGCTTCTCACCTGTGTGGGTTCTTATGTGAGTCTTCAATGATTGTGGCAGACAGAATTTTTTTCCACATGTTTCGCAAGAATATGGTTTCTCACCTGTGTGGGATTTCATGTGGACCAACAAGTTACTATTAAATGTGAAATGTTTTCCACATGTTTTACAAGTAAACGGCTCCTCACCTGTGTGGGTTCTCATGTGGACTGTCAATTGATCATTCAGTCTGAAAGCTTTTCCACATGTTTTGCAAATGTACGGCTTCTCACCTGTGTGGGTTCTCATATGACTCTTCAATGATGATGCCTGAGTGAATGTTTTCTCACATGTTTTGCAAAAATACGGCTTCTCACCTGTGTGAGTTCTCATGTGAACTGTCAATTCACCATTAAGTCTGAAATCTTTCCCACATGTTTTACAAGTAAACGGCCTCTCACCTGTGTGCATTCTCATGTGGACCAACAAGCTATTGTTACGTCCGAAATCTTTTCCACATGTTTTGCAAGAATATGGCTTCTCACCAATGTGGGTTCTTATATGACTCTTCAATGATGAAGTCTGACTGAATGTTTTCCCACATGTTTCGCAAGAATATGGCTTCTCGCCTGTATGGACTCTCATGTGGACTGTCAATTCAAAACTTTGTATGAAAGCTTTCCCACATGTTTTACAAGTAAATGACTTCTCACCTGTGTGGGTTCGTATATGAGTCTTCAATGCTGATGACCGACTGAATTTTTTCTCACATGTTTTGCAAGAATACGGCTTCTCACCTGTATGGGTTCTCATGTGGACTGTCAATTGACTAGTTTGTATGAAACCTTTTCCACATGTTTTACAAGTAAACGGCTTCTCACCTGTGTGGGTTCTAATATGAATCTTCAATGATGTTTTGTGACTGAATCTTTTCCCACATGTTTTGCAAACGAACGGCTTCTCACCTGTGTGGGTTCTCATGTGTCTCTGCAATTTTAACTTAAACTTAAATTCTTTCCCACATGTGTCACATTTGAAAGACTGTTTACCTGTGTTACTGGTACGGTGAATCTCTAACAAGTTAGAGTTGTTTACATTGTTACTGTGACTTCTGCTTTTGCGATGTTTTTTCTGTGATTTCGGCTCTGCATCTCTAGTTGATCCTGAGTCTCCATGCTCGCCTCCTCTCTGATCTTGGCTCTCAGCTTCATGAGAGATGTGAGAGAAGAGCTGGTGGTCACTGTTTGGTACCGATACCACAGAGGTTATAACTGGCATGTTGACAACAGACTCTTTCTCTGCAGCATTCAAGTAAGGAGTCTGAACTTCACTGTTGTCAGCTTCCTCATGAGCAGGAGTCAACATAAAGGAATCAGTCTCCTGCTTCAGTACAAGCTGCTCTCCCTCCTGACTGGTGCAGAGTTCCTCCTGTTCATCTTTAATCTGTGGAGGATCTGGGTCCTCTTGGTCCAGACCGGAGTTCCTCTCCTGAATACAGAGCTGCTGGTCAACGGGAACCTCCTCCTCCTTACAGACATGTTGCTGTGGGAGCTCTGGAGGGACAGAGAACAAAAGCAATATGATACTAACGTTGCTGTGATGAGAGAAAAACGGACATCTGAGCAGACAAATACAACCAGTATATCTTTAAACCATTATGTACGTATCCCCCCTAGACCCCTAGGAGAACATTTTTATCATCTCCTTCCCCCGAGTTAGGTATCTCGTTCCCCCGAGTTAGGTATCTCGTTCCCTCGAGTTAGGTATCTCGTTACCCTGAGTTAGGTATCTCGTTACCCCGAGTTAGGTATCTCGTTACCCCGAGTTAGGTATCTCGTTCCCCCGAGTTAGGTATCTCGTTCCCTCGAGTTAGGTATCTCGTTCCCTCGAGTTAGGTATCTCGTTCCCTCGAGTTACTTCATAGAGCACTTCTTCCAATCATTCCTGACTGTCCACACATTGCTGATGTACAGAGCCCCCCTAGATGATGTACTTCGATAAAGTGGGAAAGATATTGACAGATTCAAACTTCCTGGATCAATAACTCATAACAGAAACATTGTTTAAACACAAACAGCGTCTCGTTCTAGTAAGGTAGACAACGAGCTACAACCTCATTTTAATCAACACATAACGTTGGTCTCTATGCGCAGCCGGCGGTGAGACGAGTGGTCAGGGACCGTCTACAAAATGCAACGCCGAAAAGAGAAAACTATTCAATAAATTCAGTATTATGAAGTGTAGTACCACCAAAATTACTTCACATATCAATGATCTCCTCATAGGTGTACTACAACACTTAGTTTGGAAAAATACGCTTTCGCATAATTTTGGTGAATTTTGAATGGGAAAAATATTCAATAACTTCAGTATTATGCAGTGTAGTACCACCAAAATCACTTCACACATCAATGGTCTCTTCCTGATTATACTTATTAAACTAATTAAGACATTTTGATGGCACTACACTTTATAAAAGTGAAGTTATTGAATATTCTTCCCATTAAAAATTCACCAAAATTATGCAAAAGCATATTTTTATATCGAGAATTGTGTAAATTCACTGGTATTGATATCGACTACTAGATTTCTGGTACCGTGACATCCCTATACTTGGACGCATAAACACCTTTAACACTTACAAAACACTTGTCCAGGATATTGTCTTTTCTGGTCTGGTCCTTAACATACTGTTGGAACCCAGGTAACCCAGTCTCCAGGTAACCCAGGTAACCCAGTCTCCAGGTAACCCAGTCTCCAGGTAACCCAGGTAACCCAGTCTCCAGGTAACACTGGTTCAAGTCCCCCACCACTACTGCAAGTAGCCAACAACCAGTAGCCTCTCATCATGGAGTCATACTGCCCATCTTTATAAAGATCATAGTAGTAGTCCTCACCTCTCCTGTGTAACTTGATCTCTTTATAAAGATCATAGTAGTAGTCCTCACCTCTCCTGTGTAACTTGATCTCGGGTTTCAACACGATATCCAACAGTCTGCGCTGACGATCGATCTCTTCCTCCTGCTCGACGATAGTTTTCTCTAAAACTCTGAGTATTTCTTCAGCAGCAGCAGTTAGTCGCTCGTTAACAAACTCTCTCAAAGACTCAACTGAAGACATTGTTGTTTGATCATCAAGTGAAGAGTTACCCGCACTACGACTACAACATCGTCTTCAGCTGACTGAACAAGCAGCATGCAGCTCATAACGCTACTAGTAGTGTTGTTTACTTCCGCTGGGTGTCACACTGGGAAGGTCCGACAGTGGACGTGAGGCAGCTTTTCTTTACGCTTTCATACCTTAGAGGTCTACAGACCTTGTAGCCTATAGAACATATTTACTAATATATATATATATTAGTAAATATGTTTTATAGGCTAACATATATAGCAGAACATATTTACTAATATATATATATATTAGTAAATATGTTTTATAGGCTACAAGGTGTGTATATATATATATATGTATATATATATATATATATATATACATATATATATATAAATATATATATACATATATATATATATACATATTTATATATATATATTTTTTACATAAGTAAATAAATAAAACAAGATTAAATATTTTAACTTTAAAAATATATATATTTTTTAAATATAGAAAATAAACATATACATTTATACACAATAAATGGACCAACTATTGTTATTTTTTGTTGCAAAATGAGCAACTTAAAAAATTATTAATAAATGCCTCATTCAAAGTTTGGTAGCCTACATTTCAGATTGATTTAGCAACCGTTTTCATCTTTTTATTAATACATCATAAAATATATTTGCTGCTATTTTTTTTTTTTTTTTACACAAGTAAATAAACGAAACAAGATGAAATATTTTTACTTTAAAAACATTTTTTTTAAATATAGAAAATAAACATTTACATTTATACACTATAAATGGACCAACTGTTGTTTGTAATTCACAGTGCATTAAAAATGTTGAGTAAGAACGGAAATAAGAGCTAAACATATTCAAACTGAGACAACTCATTATGCACAATGCCCATGTAAGTTGCACATAATGACATCATATTTAAATGTTTTGGGGTTAAAAGTGGTGAAGAATTACAATATTGCATACATTCTGAGATATTTTGTGAATGAATATTTTGTCAAAAAAAACAACAACCATCAAGATCACATCATTAACAGCCACTACTGCCCACTCACTGTGAAACTAACACTTTTACTTGATTTGGGAGATTAAGATTGTTTCAAAGAAAAGCTGTTTCTAACAGAAATATAAGGAATACAGTCAAATGAAGGGAACCTTTATACTAACATATTGACATCTCATTTTTGTGGCAAACATTTCACATTCAGTTACAAAGATGTAGCTATTGCAAAAGTGTATTTCATTCAGTTAGTGAACACCTCTCCACAAGAGATTCACCTCTATGGTTTCTCCTGTGTATATTGACCCTCAGGTGTTTTCTCAAGAATGTGATTTGAGAAAATCTTTTTCCACAAGTGTTGCAATTATGTGGCTCCTGACTTGTGTAGGTTCAAATAGAAAACTACTTGTCTGTATTCACTCGTATATGCCTTTTCAATTCAAGCACTACAAAGAATCTTTTCCCACAGGTCTTACGAAGTTACGGCTTCTCACCAGTGTGGATTCTTCTCAGGTGGACCATCAAGTTACTACTACATCCGAAAGCTTTCCCACACGTTTTACAAGTGAATGGCTTCTCACCAGTGTGGGTTCTTATATGCCTCTTTAATGTTGATGTCTGACTGAATCTTTTCTCACATGTTTTGCAAGAATACGGCTTCTCGCCTGTATGGGTTCTCATGTGGATTGTCAATTCACTAGTTTGTATGAAAGCTTTCCCACATGTTTTACAAGGGAAAGGTTTCTCACCTGCGTGGCCTATAATATGACTCTTCAATGATGTTTTGTAGCTGAATCTTTCCCCACATGTTTTGCAAACGAATGGCTTCTCGCCTGTATGGGTTCTCATGTGGACCAACAAGCTGCTATTATGTCCGAAAGCTTTTCCACATGTTTCGCAAGAATATGGCTTCTCGCCTGTATGAGTTCTCATGTGGACTGTCAAATCTCTACTTTGTTTGAAATCCTTCCCACATGTTTTACAAGTAAACGGCTTCTCACCTGTGTGGATTCTCATGTGGACCAAGAAGTTACTGTTACTACCAAAATCTTTTCCACATGTTTTGCAAGAATATAGTTTCTCCCCAGTGTGGGTTCTTCTATGACTCCTCAATGATGAAGTCTGACTGAATGTTTTCCCACATGTTTTGCAAGAATATGGCTTCTCGCCTGTGTGGGTTCTCATGTGTCTCTGCAATTTGAAATTAAACTTAAATTCTTTCCCACATGTATCACAGCTGAAAGACTGTTTACCTGTGTTAGTGGTACGGTGAATCTCTAACAAGTTAGAGTTGTTTACATTGTTACTGTGACTTCTGCTTTTGGGAAGTCTTTTCTGTGATTTCGGCTCTGCATCTCTAGTTGATCCTGAGTCTCCATGCTCGCCTCCTCTCTGATCTTGGCTCTCAGCTTCATGAGAGATGTGAGAGAAGAGCTGGTGGTCACTGTTTGCTACCGATACCACAGAGGTTATAACTGGCATGTTGACAACAGACTCTTTCTCTGCAGCATTCAAGTAAAGAGTCTGATCTTCACTGTGGTCACCTTCCTCATGAGTAGGAGTCAACATAAAGGAATCAGTCTCCTGCTTCAGTTCAAGCTGCTCTCCCTCCTGACTGGTGCAGAGTTCCTCCTGTTCCTCTTTAATCTGTGGAGGATCTGGGTCCTCTTGGTCCAGACTGGAGTTCCTCTCCTGAATACAGAGCTGCTGGTCAACGGGAACCTCCTCCTCCTTACAGACATGTTGCTGTGGGAGCTCTGGAGGGACAGAGAACAAAAGCAATCCATCTTATTCTCAGGTGCGTTACTGTAGAAATGATTGGGGCCGTAACTTCCGGTGAGATAGCGGAAGTAGCAGTAAATAGTTAGTCCCATAGGCTAACCATAGTGTCTAACCATAGTGTCTAACCATAGTGTCTAACCATAGTGTCAAACCATAGTGTCTAACCATAGTGTCTAACCATAGTGTCTAACCATAGTGGCAAACCATAGTGTCTAACCATAGTGGCAAACCATAGTGTCTAACCATAGTGTCTAACCATAGTGTCTAACCATAGTGGCAAACCATAGTGTCTAACCATAGTGTCTAACCATAGTGTCTAACCATAGTGGCAAACCATAGTGTCTAACCATAGTGTCTAACCATAGTGTCTAACCATAGTGGCAAACCATAGTGTCTAACCATAGTGTCTAACCATAGTGTCTAACCATAGTGGCAAACCATAGTGTCTAACCATAGTGTCTAACCATAGTGTCTAACCATAGTGGCAAACCATAGTGTCTAACCATAGTGTCTAACCATAGTGTCTAACCATAGTGTCTAACCATAGTGGCAAACCATAGTGTCTAACCATAGTGTCTAACCATAGTGTCTAACCATAGTGGCAAACCATAGTGTCTAACCATAGTGTCTAACCATAGTGTCTAACCATAGTGTCTAACCATAGTGTCTAACCATAGTGTCTAACCATAGTGTCTAACCATAGTGGCAAACCATAGTGTCTAACCATAGTGTCTAACCATAGTGTCTAACCATAGTGTCTAACCATAGTGTCTAACCATAGTGTCAAACCATAGTGTCTAACCATAGTGTCTAACCATAGTGTCTAACCATAGTGGCAAACCATAGTGTCTAACCATAGTGTCTAACCATAGTGTCTAACCATAGTGGCAAACCATAGTGTCTAACCATAGTGTCTAACCATAGTGTCTAACCATAGTGGCAAACCATAGTGTCTAACCATAGTGGCAAACCATAGTGTCTAACCATAGTGTCTAACCATAGTGTCTAACCATAGTGGCAAACCATAGTGTCTAACCATAGTGTCTAACCATAGTGTCTAACCATAGTGGCAAACCATATTGTCTAACCATAGTGTCTAACCATAGTGTCTAACCATAGTGGCAAACCATAGTGTCTAACCATAGTGTCTAACCATAGTGTCTAACCATAGTGGCAAACCATAGTGTCTAACCATAGTGTCTAACCATAGTGTCTAACCATAGTGGCAAACCATAGTGTCTAACCATAGTGTCTAACCATAGTGTCTAACCATAGTGGCAAACCATAGTGTCTAACCATAGTGTCTAACCATAGTGTCTAACCATAGTGTCTAACCATAGTGTCTAACCATAGTGGCAAACCATAGTGTCTAACCATAGTGTCTAACCATAGTGTCTAACCATAGTGTCTAACCATAGTGTCTAACCATAGTGTCTAACCATAGTGTCAAACCATAGTGTCAAACCATAGTGTCTAACCATAGTGTCTAACCATAGTGTCTAACCATAGTGGCAAACCATAGTGTCTAACCATAGTGTCTAACCATAGTGTCTAACCATAGTGGCAAACCATAGTGTCTAACCATAGTGTCAAACCATAGTGTCAAACCATAGTGTCTAACCATAGTGTCTAACCATAGTGTCTAACCATAGTGTCTAACCATAGTGTCTAACCATAGTGTCAAACCATAGTGTCAAACCATAGTGTCTAACCATAGTGTCTAACCATAGTGTCAAACCATAGTGTCTAACCATAGTGTCTAACCATAGTGTCAAACCATAGTGTCTAACCATAGTGTCTAACCATAGTGTCTAACCATAGTGTCTAACCATAGTGTCAAACCATAGTGTCTAACCATAGTGTCTAACCATAGTGTCAAACCATAGTGTCTAACCATAGTGTCAAACCATAGTGTCTAACCATAGTGTCTAACCATAGTGTCAAACCATAGTGTCTAACCATAGTGTCTAACCATAGTGTCTAACCATAGTGGCAAACCATAGTGTCTAACCATAGTGTCTAACCATAGTGTCTAACCATAGTGGCAAACCATAGTGTCTAACCATAGTGTCTAACCATAGTGTCTAACCATAGTGGCAAACCATAGTGTCTAACCATAGTGTCTAACCATAGTGTCTAACCATAGTGGCAAACCATAGTGTCTAACCATAGTGTCTAACCATAGTGTCTAACCATAGTGGCAAACCATAGTGTCTAACCATAGTGTCTAACCATAGTGTCTAACCATAGTGTCTAACCATAGTGGCAAACCATAGTGTCTAACCATAGTGTCTAACCATAGTGTCTAACCATAGTGGCAAACCATAGTGTCTAACCATAGTGTCTAACCATAGTGTCTAACCATAGTGGCAAACCATAGTGTCTAACCATAGTGGCAAACCATAGTGTCTAACCATAGTGTCTAACCATAGTGTCTAACCATAGTGGCAAACCATAGTGTCTAACCATAGTGTCTAACCATAGTGTCTAACCATAGTGGCAAACCATATTGTCTAACCATAGTGTCTAACCATAGTGTCTAACCATAGTGGCAAACCATAGTGTCTAACCATAGTGTCTAACCATAGTGTCTAACCATAGTGGCAAACCATAGTGTCTAACCATAGTGTCTAACCATAGTGTCTAACCATAGTGTCAAACCATAGTGTCTAACCATAGTGTCTAACCATAGTGTCTAACCATAGTGGCAAACCATAGTGTCTAACCATAGTGTCTAACCATAGTGTCTAACCATAGTGTCTAACCATAGTGTCTAACCATAGTGTCTAACCATAGTGTCAAACCATAGTGTCAAACCATAGTGTCTAACCATAGTGTCTAACCATAGTGGCAAACCATAGTGTCTAACCATAGTGTCTAACCATAGTGTCTAACCATAGTGGCAAACCATAGTGTCTAACCATAGTGTCAAACCATAGTGTCAAACCATAGTGTCTAACCATAGTGTCTAACCATAGTGTCAAACCATAGTGTCTAACCATAGTGTCTAACCATAGTGTCTAACCATAGTGTCAAACCATAGTGTCTAACCATAGTGTCTAACCATAGTGTCTAACCATAGTGTCAAACCATAGTGTCTAACCATAGTGTCTAACCATAGTGTCAAACCATAGTGTCTAACCATAGTGTCTAACCATAGTGTCTAACCATAGTGTCTAACCATAGTGTCTAACCATAGTGGCAAACCATAGTGTCTAACCATAGTGTCTAACCATAGTGTCTAACCATAGTGGCAAACCATAGTGTCTAACCATAGTGTCTAACCATAGTGTCTAACCATAGTGTCTAACCATAGTGGCAAACCATAGTGTCTAACCATAGTGTCTAACCATAGTGTCTAACCATAGTGTCAAACCATAGTGTCTAACCATAGTGTCTAACCATAGTGTCTAACCATAGTGGCAAACCATAGTGTCTAACCATAGTGGCAAACCATAGTGTCTAACCATAGTGTCTAACCATAGTGTCTAACCATAGTGGCAAACCATAGTGTCTAACCATAGTGTCTAACCATAGTGTCTAACCATAGTGGCAAACCATATTGTCTAACCATAGTGTCTAACCATAGTGTCTAACCATAGTGGCAAACCATAGTGTCTAACCATAGTGTCTAACCATAGTGTCTAACCATAGTGTCTAACCATAGTGGCAAACCATAGTGTCTAACCATAGTGTCTAACCATAGTGTCTAACCATAGTGGCAAACCATAGTGTCTAACCATAGTGTCTAACCATAGTGTCTAACCATAGTGGCAAACCATAGTGTCTAACCATAGTGTCTAACCATAGTGTCTAACCATAGTGTCTAACCATAGTGTCTAACCATAGTGGCAAACCATAGTGTCTAACCATAGTGTCTAACCATAGTGTCTAACCATAGTGTCTAACCATAGTGTCTAACCATAGTGTCTAACCATAGTGTCAAACCATAGTGTCAAACCATAGTGTCAAACCATAGTGTCTAACCATAGTGTCTAACCATAGTGGCAAACCATAGTGTCTAACCATAGTGTCTAACCATAGTGTCTAACCATAGTGGCAAACCATAGTGTCTAACCATAGTGTCAAACCATAGTGTCAAACCATAGTGTCTAACCATAGTGTCTAACCATAGTGTCAAACCATAGTGTCTAACCATAGTGTCTAACCATAGTGTCAAACCATAGTGTCAAACCATAGTGTCTAACCATAGTGTCTAACCATAGTGTCAAACCATAGTGTCTAACCATAGTGTCTAACCATAGTGTCAAACCATAGTGTCTAACCATAGTGTCTAACCATAGTGTCTAACCATAGTGTCAAACCATAGTGTCTAACCATAGTGTCTAACCATAGTGTCAAACCATAGTGTCTAACCATAGTGTCAAACCATAGTGTCTAACCATAGTGTCTAACCATAGTGGCAAACCATAGTGTCTAACCATAGTGTCTAACCATAGTGTCTAACCATAGTGGCAAACCATAGTGTCTAACCATAGTGTCTAACCATAGTGTCTAACCATAGTGGCAAACCATAGTGTCTAACCATAGTGTCTAACCATAGTGTCTAACCATAGTGGCAAACCATAGTGTCTAACCATAGTGTCTAACCATAGTGTCTAACCATAGTGGCAAACCATAGTGTCTAACCATAGTGTCTAACCATAGTGTCTAACCATAGTGGCAAACCATAGTGTCTAACCATAGTGTCTAACCATAGTGTCTAACCATAGTGGCAAACCATAGTGTCTAACCATAGTGTCTAACCATAGTGTCTAACCATAGTGGCAAACCATAGTGTCTAACCATAGTGTCTAACCATAGTGTCTAACCATAGTGGCAAACCATAGTGTCTAACCATAGTGGCAAACCATAGTGTCTAACCATAGTGTCTAACCATAGTGTCTAACCATAGTGGCAAACCATAGTGTCTAACCATAGTGTCTAACCATAGTGTCTAACCATAGTGGCAAACCATATTGTCTAACCATAGTGTCTAACCATAGTGTCTAACCATAGTGGCAAACCATAGTGTCTAACCATAGTGTCTAACCATAGTGTCTAACCATAGTGGCAAACCATAGTGTCTAACCATAGTGTCTAACCATAGTGTCTAACCATAGTGTCAAACCATAGTGTCAAACCATAGTGTCTAACCATAGTGTCTAACCATAGTGGCAAACCATAGTGTCTAACCATAGTGTCTAACCATAGTGTCTAACCATAGTGTCTAACCATAGTGTCTAACCATAGTGTCTAACCATAGTGTCAAACCATAGTGTCAAACCATAGTGTCTAACCATAGTGTCTAACCATAGTGGCAAACCATAGTGTCTAACCATAGTGTCTAACCATAGTGTCTAACCATAGTGGCAAACCATAGTGTCTAACCATAGTGTCAAACCATAGTGTCAAACCATAGTGTCTAACCATAGTGTCTAACCATAGTGTCAAACCATAGTGTCTAACCATAGTGTCTAACCATAGTGTCTAACCATAGTGTCAAACCATAGTGTCTAACCATAGTGTCTAACCATAGTGTCTAACCATAGTGTCAAACCATAGTGTCTAACCATAGTGTCTAACCATAGTGTCAAACCATAGTGTCTAACCATAGTGTCAAACCATAGTGTCAAACCATAGTGTCTAACCATAGTGTCTAACCATAGTGTCAAACCATAGTGTCTAACCATAGTGTCTAACCATAGTGTCTAACCATAGTGTCTAACCATAGTGGCAAACCATAGTGTCTAACCATAGTGGCAAACCATAGTGTCAAACCATAGTGTCTAACCATAGTGTCTAACCATAGTGTCTAACCATAGTGTCAAACCATAGTGTCTAACCATAGTGTCTAACCATAGTGGCAAACCATAGTGGCAAACCGCCAACGGTGCTGTGGAGGTCCTGATCTGCCTCAGAGCTTCACAGATTGTTCATCTCTTCACCGTCTGAAGCAACGGAGTCAATAACGTAGCTAAATAAGCTAGTGTAGGTTATCTGAGGTGACTTCTTCAAGTCGTCCTCCCATCCCTCCATAGTATAGGGCTGAGCTATGATCACATGAGCCTGTCTGAGCTGTAATAGATGGTGTTCACACATGTTTTACTACATTTATTAATACAATCGCTCAAGGAGAGACGATTAGCGTAGCGTTACTAGGGATGTCACGAGAACCGATACTTCGGTGCCAAAATTCTAAAAAACTGACGGTACTCTTTTTCTACAGTACCGACGGTACCGTACGATGCCTGTAGTGGTCGTTGGTAGGGATGTGTCTGGCCTCTCCGGTAGAGCTTTGCTGCGGGGGTCTACTTGGCGCCGCTGCTCCGTGCACACCCGCTGTGACGGTTCCATCCACCTCGCAGCGATTACCTCATTAACATTATAGTTACCTTATGGCATTGAGATTAAACGTGAAATATTGCCAAATAGGTGCGTTTGCTTTTCATTTCGACAACAAATCCTCTGCCTCCTGCTCCTACTACTCTGAGCTGACGGACCAGATGCGTTCACGGTCAGTATGTAGTGTCAAACAAATACAACCAGTATGTCTTTAAACCATTATGAGTCATTTAAAAGATCATAGTAGTAGTCCTCACCTCTCCTGTGTAACTTGATCTCTTTATAAAGATCATAGTAGTAGTCCTCACCTCTCCTGTGTAACTGTATCTCTTTATAAAGATCATAGTAGTAGTCCTCACCTCTCCTGTGTAACTTGATCTCTTTATAAAGATCATAGTAGTAGTCCTCACCTCTCCTGTGTAACTTGATCTCGGGTTTCAACACGATATCCAACAGTCTGCGCTGACGATCGATCTCTTCCTCCTGCTCGACGATAGTTTTCTCTAAAACTCTGAGTATTTCTTCAGCAGCAGCAGTTAGTCGCTCGTTAACAAACTCTCTCAAAGACTCAACTGAAGACATTGTTGTTTGATCATCAAGTGAAGAGTTACCCGCACTACGACTACAACATCGTCTTCAGCTGACTGAACAAGCAGCATGCAGCTCATAACGCTACTAGTAGTGTTGTTTACTTCCGCTGGGTGTCACACTGGGAAGGTCCGACAGTGGACGTGAGGCAGCTTTTCTTTACGCTTTCATACCTTAGAGGTCTACACACCTTGTAGCCTATAGAACATATTTACTAATATATATATATATTATTAAATATGTTTTATAGGCTAACATATATAGCAGAACATATTTACTAATATATATATACATATATATATATTAGTAAATATGTTTTATAGGCTACAAGGTGTGTGTATATATATATATATATATATATATATATATATATATATACATATTTATATATATATATTTTTTACATAAGTAAATAAATAAAACAAGATTAAATAGTTTTAACTTTAAAAATATATATATTTTTTAAATATAGAAAATAAACATATACATTTATACACAATAAATGGACCAACTATTGTTATTTTTTGTTGCAAAATGAGCAACTTAAAAAATTATTAATAAATGCCTCATTCAAAGTTTGGTAGCCTACATTTCAGATTGATTTAGCAACCGTTTTTCATCTTTTTATTAATACATCATAAAATATATTTGCTGCTATTTTTTTTTTTTTTTACACAAGTAAATAAACGAAACAAGATGAAATATTTTTACTTTAAAAACATTTTTTTTTTAAATATAGAAAATAAACATTTACATTTATACACTATAAATGGACCAACTGTTGTTTGTAATTCACAGTGCATTAAAAATGTTGAGTAAGAACGGAAATAAGAGCTAAACATATTCAAACTGAGACAACTCATTATGCACAATGCCCATGTAAGTTGCACATAATGACATCATATTTAAATGTTTTGGGGTTAAAAGTGGTGAAGAATTACAATATTGCATACATTCTGAGATATTTTGTGAATGAAACTTTGGGATGAAAAGCTATCCAAAGATCCAAAAGTTATCGAACTATGTTGCCGTGGCGGCGAAAAAGCGCCTTTCGCCAAGAAACAGGAAGTTGTTGTAACTTTGTCGTACATTAACCTATATGCTCTAAATTTCTCATGCCTGATAAAGGTCCCTGTCTGACGACATCCAGATGCAAATTTTGGCTCGCAGTCATAGCGCCACCTAGTGGTAACAGGATATATCATGTTTTACACGTTGATGTACTCTGCCTCAGAAATGAATCACATCTACCTCAAATTTGGTCAGAAAAGCCTTAAGACCTCGATGATGCTTCCTTTCGAAAATCGTAACTTTCTATCGAACGGCAGCGCCGTGGTGGCATGGCGAATTTTGATGAGTCGCCACGACACAGGAGGCTGTTGTTACTTGACTTTACATAGTCCGATCTGCCCCAAATTTCACAAGCTGGATAATAGTCCAGGCCTGAAGACATATATGTGCCATTATGAGTGAAAGTCATAGCGCCCCCTACAGGAAACCGGAAATGATTGTATACTGCAACCAACCCTCATAGAAGTGCCTTTACAGGACGCCCCACATGTTCTCAACAGGTCATTTCCAGCGTCACACGCTCCAAGCAGAAAATAAACTCTAACTGTTGCCTACGATGTCCGACTTTCATGGGAATGCACGACAGCAGGTATCCCGACGTGCGCGTTCCCCCGACGTGCGCGCGGGGGCGAGGGCCCGTTCATCGCTGCTCGCAGCTTTAATTCTTTTTCTCTCAAATGAATCGCCTTTTTGACGACCTTAGCCATCTCAAAAAGTTGCTAAACTTGGCACACGTATCAGACGCGGTGAAAAATTTGATATTTTAAGGGTCTCGAGCTTGGCTGTTGCAAAATGGCTCGCTAGCGCCCCCTAGGGAGTTGTAAAAGTTGAGCACCGCGCTCTGGTTTCACCTACATTTATGAAATTTGGCAGATAGATGTAACATGTGGAGACGCACAAAAAAGTCTACGGGAGTTATGGCCAAAACTCAACAGGAAGTCAGCCATCTTGAATTTAATATGCGATTTTCGCCCATTTTTAGTGTTTTATAGGTCGTGTACTTTAACGAACTCCTCCTACAGATTTAATCAGATCAACTTGAAATTTGGTCAGGACCATCTTAAGACCTTGAGGATGAAAATTTATGAAAATGGTGAGTTTTCACCTAACGACCTGACCGTGGCATGGCGGCCATTTTGAGCGATTCGCCATGAAACAGGAAGTTTTTGTAACTCAACTGTACATAGTCTGATCTGCCCCAGACTTCTCAGGTATGATGGTGGTACAGTCCTGATGACATGTACATACAAAAATATACTCATTGCCCCGCCCCAAGACGATAGCCACGCCCCCTTTCATAACTCATGAACCGTTTGTCGTAGAGTCTTGGGGGAGGTGTCATATCACTCAGCAGAGAGTTCCTGTTTCATTGGTTAAGGTTATGCCCGCCCCCCTACACATTAGCCCCGCCTCCTTTCGTAACTCATGAACCGTTTGTCGTAGAATCTTGTGGGAGGTGTCATATTACTCAGCAGAGAGTACCTGTTAAGTTGTTATTGATTTCCCCGCCCCCTATACATTAGCCACGCCCCCTTTTTATAACTCATGAACCGTTTGTCGTAGACTCTTATGGGAGGTGTCATATCACTCAGCAGAGAGTGCCTGTTAAGTTGGGTAATCTTATCCCCGCCCCCTACACATAAGCCCCGCCCCCTTTCATAACTCATGAACCGTTTGTTGTAGAGTCTTGTGGCAGGCGTCATGGCGCTCGTCAGAGTTTCGGTTTCACGGTGCCCGGCAGCGTCGGTCGGCTTCCCGCCAGCAACCCCGACCCGCGAAGAGGGGCGAGGGCCCGTTCATCGCTGCTTGCAGTTTTAATTAGGGCCCGAGCACTTTCGTGCTCGGGCACTTTCGTGTCCTCCCCAACGGAACGAAAGTGCCAGGACCCCAACGGTGTCCTGGCACGAAGTGCAAGGAAACCTATTGTTTTTCTAATTAGGGCCCGAGCACAAAAGTGCCAGGACCCCAACGGTGTCCTGGCACGAAAGTGCAAGGAAACCTATTGTTTTTCTAAGGATTATTAGGGCCCGAGCACGAAAGTGCCAGGACCCCAACGGTGTCCTGGCACGAAAGTGCGAGGAAACCTATTGTTTTTCTAAGTATTATTATTAGGGCCCGAGCACGAAAGTGCCAGGACCTCAACGGTGTCCTGGCACGAAAGTGCAAGGAAATCTATTGTTTTTCTAAAGATTATTATTCTTTTTCTGCTGCGAGATCGCGTTTTTGGGACCTTTTCCATCCCCAAAAACTCATGAAAATTGGAATATGAAGTCGCGAAAATTGCAAAGTTCTGTAGTGATTGGGCTCGGGTGTCTCCAGCAGGGCTACACAGCGCCCCCTAATGATGGCAGCCTGTCAGAAAAAGTTACTCCGATCTTCACGAAATTCAAGTATGTCATTGCTCACGCCCTCATACCTGGATTAAATATTTTCGAGATTTTTTCGGCCAACAGGAAGTCAGCCATGTTGGACTTCCTGCGTGATTTTAAAATTTACGAACACATGTTTGAGGACTTTAGGATGCACAAAAACTCATGAAACTTTACACGCACATCCAAACTCGTAATTACTTTGATTTAGTGGTGAAATTTTGCTTGGGCGTGGCATGTTGGCTCTCTAGCGCCCCCTTATGTCTTTTAGCCTTTGAACATGCCTTTGACACCCTTGGGATACTCGAAAACTCATGAAACTTGGCAAAACGATGGACACCCGTAAACTTTACGTGAATGTAAAGCGATTGGGCTTTGCGTGTTTAGCTGGCTCTATAGCGCCCCCTAACGCGTGGAAGGCCATAATTTGGTCAAAGTTGATCCTATATTCATAAAATCTGGTATGTACATCCTGCTCATTATTTCAGACATATTCATCATCGGGTTTCATTAGCTCCGCCCACCCGGAAGTCGGCCATATTGGATTTTGTGCATTTTTCATGTATTTTATGCATACTTTTACAAACTCCTCCTAGAGAGTTTATCGGATCCGCGTCAAATTTGGGTGGTATAACCCTCAAACTACTGTGATGCTAAATTGCGAAGAAATATTTGATCGCTCGAACGGTGATGTCATACGTCATGTGAGAAGACGCCAATTTGTCACTTTTTAGGTATGGAACTTTGCGATACTTCTCCTAGAGCATTCAAGAGATCCATCTCATCTCATGACACAGGAGGCTGTTGTAACTTGACTTTACACGGTCAAATCTGCCCCAAATTTCACAATCTGGATCAGAGTTCAGGCCTGAAATCATATGCGTTCCATTATTGAGTTATGGTGATAGCGCCACCTACTGGCTACAAGAAATGGTTGTATAATGCCACCCATCCTCATAGAAGTGCCTTTTAAGGATGCCCCACAGGTTCTCATCATGTAATTTGCAGCGTCACGCACTCCACGCAGAAAATATCCTCTAACTGTTGCGTGCAGTGTCCGACTTTCATGATGTCATAGGCTCTCAAGTCTGTTTCACACCGCCGGAGACAGGGACGCAGCTGAAAGAAGGCTGAAATAGTCACACACGCCATATCATTTAGTTAGTGGAGGTATACACATGACTACGTCTGGTTTTCAAAATAAGGTGTTAACAAATGGAACTGTATATACAAAAAACATATATGGAAATAAGATTGACGGGATTATATTCACCAGAAACATAAAACATTCCATGGTGTTTATAATTAAATAGAAAATACCACTAAATTGTGAGGAAATTCTTTATTCTTTGATTTTTGGGTTGCTGGAAAAAAATGTAATAAATAATGACTGATGTATTTGACTTCAGGACATCTCTGACTACATACATGCTGCAAATCAAACATTTTAACTGTAACAATTTAGATATTTTCCAAAGTAAAAGTCTCTAGAAGTGTATGATTAAATTTATTCCATAGTCCAGTGTTAAAAAAGTTACCAAAAAACGCAATAAATCATAATATTGAATCGTAATACTTGTAAAATCACAATACTTCAAAATTGCAATACATATCGAATTGGGAGATAGATGTATCGTCCCAGCCCTAGTATCACGTCATGTACCGTGTATTTCTCGCATGTTTTCGTGATAAAAACATAGTTTGGAGACCTCATCGGGGATTCCTCCCAGTGAAAGATCTCGTTGTGTGGGGCCCCGTTGCCAGTCAGTCACGTAGTGTGAAAACCACAACGACTTCAAGACTCCCGATTACAAGACAGCAAGTTGTGTAGTGTGAACAGTACAGCGATATGATGACTATGGTGTGAACTTAGCTTTACAGACTACCTTGTCTGCACAGAAACGGCCTACTGAAGGATAGGAAACCTTGTGTGTCAACATATGTTGGACTGTGGTTCATGCCCTGTATTTGTATCACCTGAGCACAGATTTACATTCATACATGAAAAATGATGTTGCACTCTCCCTGCCCGTTCCATTGCATTTACTTCACACAGTGCTTGTGGGAAGTGGGAACTGAACATCAAATAACTTCCACTGAGATAGACAAAACATTCAACAGTCATTTTGGACCCATTTTTTCTTTTTTTTTGGAAAAGCCATACTTTTATTTGGCACCTTTCTAAAAGCTCTGTGGATCCATTATTTCAACAAAAAAAAATGTGTACATAAAAATTATATCAACCTTTAACCTGTGTAAATATAGTAGTCATGGGTTGATGATGGTGATTTTTTTAATAGTATTTTTGCTTCTAATGCACATCCCTAAAATGTAGTTGATCATTGTGTATAATGTTCCTTTACCATAGGCTGTAGGAGAGACAGCAGTGAGAGATGAATTTCCTGAAGCGATCATCATGAAGCCCTCTGAGATCTTTGGGAGGGAGGACAGATTCTTCAACTACTATGCAAGTAAGACAGTTGTTTGTGGGAGTGAAAGAGACAATGAGAACAGTTCAGTCTCTAAGTGATGCCAAGACAAATATGATGTGCCACGTCATGTTTGTGAATGTTGTTTAGCTCCTTTTCAGTGATTTGGTTGCTGCGCATTTAGTGCTCTGTCATTGACGCTCCAATTTAACTTGTGCTGTATATTAATTGTATTGTCGTCTCTTCATCAACTTCTACAAGCACAAGTGGAGCTATTTTTTTTGTCTTGTTTTCTCCTGTCGTCTAGTCCCAACCGTTACCTCCTTCATGACCTGGTGGAGTACATCTACGCCCTGGCACACAGACTGTGTTATGTGCTATTGATTGGAGTCACAGAGCCTCCAACAAAAACTTGTGGGAGACAAGTAGCAACAAGTTGTTAAGATTCCTATAATTAAGCATATAATAGAATTGGGGATGGATTTAGTTATGGACTTAAAATACAAGTACCTCAAAATTGTATTTAAGTACATTAGTTACATTCCACCACTGAGTACATTTTATACTGTTGTGTTTTTTAAAAGCATTATTTACTCTTCCTGTTGGAATAAAATAATTGTTAATTATTTAACTGCAAAGTAGTAATGTGTTTTTGATACCTTCACTTTTTTTGCATTAAATCACACCGGGATGTTTGCTGAAATTGAATGGATGTTGCACAGCCCTACCTAGAAACATTTCCACCTGCTGCCATTGGTCTATCATTTAACTTTCATTGTTAACAGATTGTGAGTTTCTAAATAGTTGTCCATGCCTTTGTGACTGAAACTACTACTATTCAAATTACAGGTATTAGTCTTTATTTCATATCAAGGAAGACCCCAACACACTGTTGCCAGCAAGCTATTTATAAATGGCCATAAAAGCTTCCCTTTTGTCTCACAGTTCCACTAAAAGTGTGCTTTAAAGGTCCCATATTGTGCTCATTTTCAGGTTCATACTTGTATTTTGTGTTTCTACTAGAACATGTTTACATGCTGTAATGTTAAAAAAACAACTTTATTTTCCTCATACTGTCAGCCTGAATATACCTGTATTTACCCTCTGTCTGAAACGCTCCGTTTTAGTGCATTTTGACGGAATTGCAACAGAATTGTGTTGCTAGGCAACACCTTGGGTCCATGTGTACTTCCTGTCAGCTGATGACATTCACATACACTGCAACCAGGAAATAAACTGGGACACATTTAGAATGTTTAAGTTTCAAATTGTGTCAAGGGTCTTAATATTGTATATTCGTGACATCACGAATGGGCAGAAATCCTGACAGCTTGTTTCAAATGCACAGTTTCTGAATACGGGCTGAGTGTATATTTCCCTGTGGATTGAGCGTTTCTATACTTTCACAGTATTTATATAGGACATAAGCCTGCTTTATAATAAAAAAAAAAAACATGAAAATCTCACTTTTGTATAATATGGGACCTTTAAAGTATATCCTAGAAGAACTTGGATCTCCCTGTCGCCTGTCGGTCGAGCTCATCCATCATTTGAGAGCCAATCATCTTGCGTATCGCTACCAAGATTCGACCAAGATTTGACCAATCGGAGGCCGCCCTGCTACCAAGAATGGCGACAGCCAATCACCGTCCGTTGCGTCTACCAAGATTTGACCAATCACACTCGCTATCGCTACCAAGATTGACGCCGGAAGCCACGCCCCTAGAAATCAACGTCAGGTCCCTTCAACGGAAAGTCAAGTCCTTCACCAGAATTTGTTTTCGACCCGACGTCTTTCGCTATATTTTGGGTAAGTTCATCGACATTTTCACATTATATCATATTAACCATTTATTGAAAATATGTGGTTTACATTGGTGGCGAGCCAGCACGATAGCAAGCTAATGTCATATCCACGTAACCTGGCTATCTTACACTAGTTGAAGTCATGAACGATTCTCCATTCATAACCAGCTGACGTCAGCTGATATGACACTATGCTTTATTTTAGGCAGCTGACAACACTAGTGTGTTAGCCTGTCTGTTTATATAGGGGATTATGTAGCCCTACAGTTAATATCGGGCTGGCTATTTGGTAATAACACTGACGTTAACGTTAATCAATAGTACAAGACAGAAAATACGTAGTCCACAGTTTACCAACGTAATCTATGTTTCTACTCTTTATGTGTGGATCAGTCTATGTATTTGGTATTTTGCTGAGTATGCTAATTTAGCCCCTGTGTATATGAATTGTTTCAGAATGTTATAGTGTTAAGTTACAGGTTGTAAAGCAGTTGAGAATAAGACATGTAATGCATAGGTCCAGTAAGGTACTCACCTGGTAACTAGTTTTAAAAAATTAAATTGTTTACAGATTCTGTATAGTAAGTACATTATTAGAAAACACTGTATCACAGACAGACAGAGGCAACAACATATTGCATAACCTCTTTTGCATGAGAAGTAATGGACACAGAGTGTAATTTATGTTAGTTTAGCTAGATTGGAGATCAGAATACAAGGATATAATACAAGGATACAAAGGCTTTATTGTCATATGCATAAATAAACAAGTTATCAATGCAATGACATTCTTAGTTTGCTGGATCACTATCCTGTAGTGAAATATACTAAAAATAAATATGAAATTAAGAAAGAACATAGAAATTATAATATAACATATAGCAGGCCATAATTTTACAATATAAGAGGACAGACCAAGCATATTCTCACTGTGTTTTTTTTTTTTTCCCCCAATCATACAGAATGGAGCCTAAATTTAGGAGGAGGGGGGATGGCCATGCTAGCCTCTTTGACACAGAGGAAGCAAAAACAATTAAGAGGGAGAACAGGCCATGGGTGCGGGCTCTGTCGCCTGAGAGGGTGAAAGAGTCTGCGAAGATGGCTGTTCTGCGTCGCGGTGGAGACCCGGAGAATATGCAGCATGTCCTGGGCCAACATCAGATGCAGTTTGGGATATTCAGGGGCCAAACTTTTCAATGGGTGGCAGAAAATGCGTTGGGGTATGCGGGTTATGTGGTGGCATCAATGTCAGAGGAGTCAGGAAACTCTGATTCTATGCTGTCCTCACTCAAAGTTGTTGCAGGCAACGTGTTTTTCAGCTATACAGCCAGCTCAACAATATATTCTCCAGCATTGCATTCTCCAAGGAACAGACGAGTTGTTGTGTTTGGCAGGATTTAATGTAGGAAAATATGTAATTTTGTAAAACTGAAAAAGAGCACAAAATAAAAACATCAGATAAGTGTGCTTGTAAGTACTAATAATATTTCTAATACATCAATAGAAAACAGATCACTAGCATAACTAACAGGTGCATAAAAGTATGTTTACACAAGAACCAATGCTTTAAACATCAATAAATCTCTATGTAGTTGGCAACAAACTAACAATCAAAATACTGTACTCAACCTAAGAAATGGTGACATAAACATGTTCACATAACTATGATTAGTGAATAACTTACAGATGAAGCCGGTTTTGTGGATTTATAGCACTGCTGCCACCTCCACACAGCCGCCCTCCAGCTCACCACGGCCCTCAGCCTCTTCACGAGCTGCAACCACCACACAGCCGCCCTCCAGCTCACCACGGCCCTCAGCCTCTTCATGAGCTGCAACCACCACACAGCTGCCCTCCACCTCACCACGGCCCTCAGCCTCTTTGCGAGCTGCCACCTCCACACAGCTGCTCTCCACCTCACCACGGCCCTCAGCCTCTTTGCGAGCTGCAACCACCACACAGCCGCCCTCCAGCTCACCACGGCCCTCAGCCTCTTCACGAGCTGCAACCACCACACAGCCGCCCTCCACCTCACCACAACCTTCAGCCTCTTTGCGAGCAGCTGCCACCTCCACCTCCTCGCGACTATCCTCAGTGCCTATATCCTCCCTGCGCTCATTGCTGATAGGGAAAGGCAAGTCTCAGCACAGCATTGAGAAGTCTGTGAAGAGGTTGTTTGCACCACAAAAGATTCAGCCATGTAAGTATGCAACTAGAAAATGGATTTTGTGAAAAGCTGAGTTGTACATTTTTTCATATCTTTAATGTATTCTATTTTGATGTCATTCTTTTTCAGCTGTTCCTGCTCTGTGCCTTGCTGGATCCACCACGGCACCTTTGCTGGAAACAGTGAAGTCGGAACCCACCGACAGTGAGCTTTTGCTGGCCGCTGAACAGATTGAGTCAGAAATAGCGCGTATGTATTTTAATGAAATACTTACACACACTCTTTCTCTCTGTCTCTCACTTTCTCTCTCTCTCTCTCACACACCACACAGCTGTCTCTCTTAATATTCTTAAAATATATTTGTCTCTTTTATCCACAATTTCTCTTGACATTTTCCCAAAAAGCACAAAGTTATAACCGAGTATACACTTCATTTTTAATTTATGACTTCCCAAGGAGTTTTTAGTTCCGGACAGGACGAAAGAATGTTTAAAAAAATCATTGTTCATTCCTTCATTCTCTCATATCTGTTTAATAGATAGCAGAATTTGCCTGCCCGCTGGTTGGATCCCTGCCCTGCCAGAGATTGACCAGCGCTGGATTGCCAAGACCCTGTTCCGGTGGTCACGATTTAATCAGCCAGAGCTGGACCCTGCAAAGCTGGACAGTTGAAAGGAAAGGCAGACCCTGTATGCCTAACAGCAGTGTGGCAAATCCCCACATCTTTGTTTTGCCCCCTAATACTGCAGGGATGGCCCAGCTAAAACAAAGACTGAACATAACTACATCTGCTGGTCTTAGGCCGCCCTTCCTTGCAGCTCTCGAGCCGCCTCTCCAGGCAGCTCCCCAACCTCTCAGACCTCTCCTGCTTGTGCCCAGACCTCTCCTGTGTGCAGCCCAACCTCACCTGCCTGCACCACAACCTCTCTTGCCTGCCTTCCAATCTGTGGTTCCTGCAGGTTCTTCCCTGACAGATGTGCCTTACACCACTCAAAATTACCACAAGAGGAAAAGACAGGAGGAGGAACAGAGTGGCAAAAGGAAGAGGAAATACTCCAGGAAGAGTGACGCCATCACCTGCAAGCAGTGTCAGAGGGAGCGGGACCCTGCCACCCACCAACAGTACTTTGGGAATTGGTACTGCCAGGCCACAGCCACCGTGACTCTGGCTGAGTGGAGGGCTGCACTTGAAGCCCGGGGATATGGCACAAAAAAAGATACTCGACCCTGATAACTCTGTTCACATTAGCCTATATTGTATTGTATTATATACTATTTCATATACTGTATTGTATTCTAGTAATATAGTATTAATAATAATCTATTATATTCTATTATACGATACTATATTCTATTCTATTCTATTACATGGTATTATATTATATTATATGGTATTATATTATATTATATTTTATTATATTGCATTATATTATATATATATTATTCTAGTAACAATAGTATTTATAATATATATTTTTTATTGTATTATATATATATATATATATATATATATATATATATATATATATATTCTGTTCTATTTTGTTCCATTACATTGTATTCCTGTTGATTTTATTGTTGATAAATGTATATACCACTGATTGCACTGATTTTATTACTGTACTGTTTTTTAAAATTTGTTTATAATAAATATGTTATTAAGATGACTCAATACAAGTGTTCTTTTTCATTCAAATACAATGTATAGCATACCACTGAATTATATTATATACAATAAATATATATATACTCTTCTAGTAATAATGGTATTAATAATAATCTATTTTATTAGCCTACATTATATTAAATTATATTATAATATTATATATAAACTATTCTGTCCTGTTCCTAAATGATAGGCTATTAATTAATCACAATGGCAAGTGTATAAAGTTAATAGTCAATGCTTGTGATAAACAAAATAATAATAATCTATTTTATTAGCCTATATTATATTAAATTATATTATAATATTATATATAAACTATTCTGTCCTGTTCCTAAATGATAGGCTATTAATTAATCACAATGGCAAGTGTATAAAGTTAATAGTCAATGCTTGTGATAAACAAAATAATAATAATCTATTTTATTAGCCTATATTATATTAAATTCTATTATAATATTATATATAAACTATTCTGTTCTGTTCCTAAATGATAGGCTATTAATTAATCACAATGGCAAGTGTATAAAGTTAATAGTCAATGCTTGTGATAAACAAAATATTGTAATATTTACATACAGCACACACTGCTTAATTTCTACCATAGATTAAGCACAACAGACAATATTAACACACCGTTTGAACCGCCTTAATAATAAAGCCAATTACGTCTTTCATATCATTACAACACGGGATACAAGGCGATGATCATCAGCCGTGTTTTGGTAGCGCGTTAATGTTACTATTTATAGCATTAATAGCTCGACGATCTGCGATAATAAAGCCAATAGGAAATAGCGATAATAATGATAAATGACCGTCATTATAACGGCAACGATAAAAGATCCACCTTAGAACCATCTATTCATGTGTGTTTGCTAAATATTAATGGCATGAGGTTTGGGTGAGACGGGTTTCGAGGCGAGGATCATCAGACATATTCTGGTAGTGTGTTACTATTTTTAGCAACCGTAGTACGACCAACCTGCTATTTCGTACATCATCCATTCAGCTGTGGTTGAGTTGAGTTTCCTGGGCAGGAAAGAAAACAGATTGACAAGCCCATTGAAGAAGCTATGTTGCTTGTGGTGGTGTTGGTTCATAAAACATCTGATGTGGTGCACATTTAAACACAGGATCCAGGTGTGAAGTGGGATGGCAGTTGGTGGATGATTTTTTATCTTTGTTCTGCCTGGAATTGTTTGGAGGGAAAAGGGAGGTTTCAGGCCCGGAGGGCAGATTCATATAATCTAGGAGGAGTGGTTTAATCAAGAGTGGCATTCTATAAAATGCCTGCAGATGGGTTAGAGACTTTTGATTTAACACCCATGATAAGGATCAACTACGTGTGTTAGACTCGTTAGTCCAGTGAAGTCACTGCTGTGCGCGCTTCTGATCTAACGGCATCACTGTTCTCTTTGCTGGAGCATGCGTGTTATCAGCATGAGAACCGCCTGGTTTAAGCGGACAGTCGTGGTACTGGGGGGCTTTGGTCTCGTCCTCTGCGGGGTCATGTTTGTGATGAGTGGATATGATCAAGCTGCGGCTGACAAAGAGGACATGCGTTCAGTCAGGAGGTTTTCTGATCTGGAGTCAAGCATCAGCAATCTCTGTGAGTTAAGGCAAATGATGATTCATTAATCTTTCTCTCCTATGTATGCAAGTTACTCTGATTTCTGTCTTTCACATGGGGGTTAAATTAAAAAATTCTTCACTACAAATGAAGATGGGGAGATGGAAAGAAAGTTCTAGGTTCAGTTTGATTTAATTTCATTGACATTGAAGTGGATTAAATGTCGGTTCACTGCACAAAAAGATGAATTAAGTGATAGAGGGGATGACATCCAGTGAGCTACCCGGCACCCCGTCACAATAAATTCTATTGAACATATTTAATTGAGGTTAAAAAAAAAAAATGCATTCTTTCCCTGAGACAGGCTGATGAGATATTGAGCGGAATTTGTTTTGAGATTTATTTGTGTTGCCTTATATCTTGCTTATGGAATAGTTATGGCTCACTAGCACAAATAAACAGGTTTGTGCAAAATAGCTATGACCATTTTATGTATAGTATAGTTATACTATCCCATTATGTCCCCATCACCTTTAATTCCTCTAAGGTATTGTATGCCTGTTTGCAGACAAAACGATGACCCATGAGAAGAATGGTAGTAGGCTATGTATGTCACAAATGTATTTGTTTGGAGAGCAAAACATGCTCCATAATGTGGTTTTGAATATTAGATGAATGGCTTCTAATGGAACTTTTCTTAAAGTTTGCTGCTGATATTAAAGTTTCAGTCGGTAGAAATGGAGCAAATATGATTAAAATCAAAAGTTATAGTCGCTATATCCTGACAGTAGTGCATGAGACAGGTAATCTGAAAAAAATCATGTTCCTCTGTGTCCTCTGGTGCTCCGAACAGCATCTGCAAGAATTCACAGACCGGAAGAAAAAAACCAGTCAGACCAGAGCTGGAGCCTCGCCGCCTCAGATGTTAATCACTCACAAACTCCAATCAAACTGTCAAACTAGGCAGCGCTGATCAAATATGAATCACTATTCTGTCACTGTAATGCCTATTTCTCGCCTCAAATGTTTTCATAGACATCTTGTAGTGTACTGTTTAGCTGTAAAATGAGAAAGTTTGTGACCCGGCAGCCATGTTGAGATCAGTTGAAGAAATACCAAGCACCGCCCACCAGCTGGAGCACAGCCAACAGGGATGCTCTCTCTCTAAAATGGCCTGTGATTGGCCAAAGTCTCCCGTCACGGGCTAGATATTTTTTAAAGCCTGATGACAGAGCCATGAGGAGGAGCAGAAGTCTAGTTATCTCTCAGAACACTTGAATTACAATATGCTAATGGTAATTTTTGCCAAATGATGCCAAAAACATAATGCCTACTGCAGGTTTAATGATAGATGAGGTCAGACTTGAACCTATTTTATATTGTTTATTGTGTTTTATGTAATTTTATTGATGTTTCTAACCTTTTTTATATCATTACCTAGTCTCTCTCGTGTGCTTACCTAGTTTCCCTCTGGGTATCAATAAAATGTTATTTCATCAGAACATTCATCTTAAGGGAAATGCTTCATCTGGATTTAGAAAACATCTAGTCTACTATTTTCTGCAAAAAGTGATCATGCCTCTAGCTCATTTTGCTCTCTCCCTGTCATCCTTTTTTCCAGACAATGTCGTCAAATCTTTTGAAAAAAAGCAGGACACCCTGCAGAAAATGCTCGAAGAGGAAAGGGGCAGACAGAGAAAAGCTCCAGAGGTGGAACAGCCACCAGTCAAAAAGCAGCCAGAGCCAGAGAAGGAGAAACCTGCAGCAAAGATCCAGGACCAAAAGGAGGTCCCCAAAGAGAAAAAGTCCAATAAACTGTTTCCCAAATCTAGCCTGTTCAAGGAGTGGGGGGAGAATCTGTCTGAGGATGACCAAAGAGAGGCACAGGGTTTGTTTGAGAAGTACGGATACAACGTTTTTCTCAGCGATCGCCTTCCTCTAGATCGAGTTCTTCCAGATACCAGGGATAAAAGGTACACCGTGTCATTGTCATGTTCTGCGATTCCAAACATGTCACTCTACTTTATACACAAATGTTGCACCCAGTTCACTGTTTGCTGATTATCCTTCACCTTTCTGTTCATACAGTTTGTCAGATTTTGCCAGCATTTACACAGCTTACTGATGGAAAGACTTCTGTTTCTGAATAGGTGTCTTAAAAAGATTTACCCAAAGGACCTGCCAACCGTGGGAGTAGTGTTGATCTACCTAAATGAGGCACTGTCTATCCTCAAAAGAGCTCTGCGCAGCATCATCGACCGCACCCCTAAAAACCTGCTGAAGGAGATAATCATGGTGGATGACAATAGCTCCAATGGTTCGTTGGCAGCAATGCATCACCAGGCAAACATGTTTTGTGATGTTATAAATGATGTTTCATTGTGCAGATGCCGGTGCACAATGAATGATATATTGGGGAAATACACTGATTTGCTTTCTTGCTAAGAGTTGTAAAAGAAGAATGATACCACTGTCATCTCTGTATGGTAAAATATGAAACTGAAGTCAGCAGCTGGTTAGCTTATCTAGCGAAAAGACTGGACTGGAACTTTTGTCTCCCCACTCTGGCATTGAGAGTAAGTACCATATGGGAGAGACCATAGCGACGGAGCAACAACTATCTGGATGTGGATGCTCCGTGGAAGCTCCGGCGTTCAGAGAAAGGATTAAAGTAAAAAAAAATTGCACAGGAAGACTTAAAGAGAGCGCTCCTGTCCTAGGGGAGGGGGACATGCGGCGAGGCATACGTGCGCCTACACAGGAGAAGTCGCCATAGACGCCAGACACCACAACTCCGCTGTACTGCGACATACAGAGAGCTTATCAGCGATAGGCTTAATCAGCATTGTGTGAACTTGTTTTGGCAAGGGATGGATGTACAGGATGTTCATCTATATGTAAAAGTATGGCAGTATATTTTTGGCATCATTGGGTAGGTGTTCTGAGAGATAACTAGATTTATGCACCTCATCATGGCTCTGTTTTCAGGCTTTAAAAAAATCTAGCCCGTGAGGTCAATCAGAGGTCATTTCAGAGAGAACGTTTTTATTGGCTGTGCTTCGGCTGGTGGGCGGTGCTTGGTATTTCCTCAGTTGATCTCAACGTGGCTGCCGGGTCACAAATTTTACAGCTAAACATTTCTTTACAAGATGTTTCTGAAAACATTTGAGGAGAGAAATAGGCATTACAGTGACAGAATATTGATTCATATTTGATCAGCGCTGCCTAGTTTGATCGTTTGATCGGACTTCACGAGTGTTTGACAGCCGGCTCATAGATGGCAGCTGGAGGGCAGGCTCCATTTGCCTAATCATATTTGCTGCATTTCTACCCACTGCAGCTTTAACATGTTATACCTTGTTTGTTTAATCTGTACAAAAAACGAAGTTTAAAAAGAATTTGCTGTTCATGTGTTGGATACAGTAACAACATAAAAGCAGGATGTTAAAGCTCCAGCACATTAGCCCCGGTAAAACCACAAATTGTTAAATGCCTATAATAACCGAAGTGTAAAAAAGACAAACAAGATTTAATGTGTTCATTAGTGAGCTTTACAGTTTCTGCTACAGGTGGACTTTGTGACCTTTCGAGCTAGCTAGTTTCCCCTTGTTTTTATGCTAGCTAAGCTTATCAGGTGCTGGCAGTAACCTTATATTTACCAGACAGATATGATAGTGATATCGATTTTCTTATCTAACTCTCGGCAACAAAGCAAATAAACACATTTCCCAAAATGTTGACCTGTACGATGTAACACAATGGCCCCACATTTCAAGGCTGTAAATAGTGGTAGTGTGGCACTGGATTGCAATATACTAAATGATGTTTCTCTTTTTTTTTGTCCATCCTAACTTTAGACACACCTTTCAGTATAATGCAATCAGTCACAACATAAACTTACTTGACGTTAGAACAATTATTTAAATTGCATACATAAATTTGGGATCATGTGAGGCATGTCTATGGTCGGGACTGTGGCTCCCTCTCAAAATCTTCTCAAGTCTGCTTTGCATTCTGGGTAGTCAGTGTGGAAACGTGTCATTCTCTAATCAATCTCGTCGAAACTTGCTATGATAAAACCAATATCTGTCACGCCTCTTCTCCCCTAATCTCAAAACACATTCCCACATTCTCCTCTCAATTCAGAGGACCTGAAGGGGGACCTCGACGCGTACGTGAAGTCGCTCGAGCAGCAGAACCCAAGTCTCCGTATTACGAGAGTGAGGCACAATGAGCAGCGAGGCCTTTCATACGCCAGGGCTGCTGGGTGGAGGGCTTGTACTGCTGACGTGGTGGCCATCCTGGACGCACACATCGAAGTCCATGAGATGTGGTAAGAACGTGGCAAAATTAAATCCTTTTATACCATGGTTAATGTAGAACATTTTCACTGGTATATGTGTAATATTTGTAAGATAAGAGATAAGATATTCCTTTATTAGTCCCACAGTGGGGAAATTTGCAGTAGTAGTCTTTAACATTATATATTAATTGCAGCTGTGCTAAACAATGTTTAGTATATTTTCTGCACAGTTATTAAATGTCAATACTGGGAAGTGTCTATTCCACCACCAGGTACTGACTCTGATGCCAAAGTTGGCTCACGTCTTAGCTTTTGTTTAACCACAATAGTTTAACTATGAATAACGTCTTCAGGAACGCCCTGTTTACGCAGTTTCATACATTTGCAACAGCTCAGTGCAACCACATTCTGATCCCAGTACAGCCACTGTCTGATATACCGACCACTGAGCAGCTCCCTTGAGGTAATCAGGGCTTGCACAAGGGCATTGCAGTGGTGGCTGGCAATGAGGGAAGGGCAAGTGCTGCTCAGACTTGAAACCTTCAGATTCATTTGTTGTGCAATTTTAAAAATAAAATAAAAAAAATAAAATAAATTTGATTAACAGCTAAATCTACACATCCGTATTGAACATTTTTCAGTCTCCCTCCACCTTTCAAATACTGCACCAATGCGCAGTTGGGTTGTGTAAAAAAGGAACTAAGTGCACGAGGGATAAATTGGTCCCTTGACCTCTGACAAGGTGGCCATTGAGATTTACTAAAGGAGTGGCTGGTACTTGACAATGCATGCCAGCTCCCATTCATAAATGGGATGAGACAGAGGTATATTGAACAAGCAGTCTAACTGGTTGGTCAGTAAAGTTCAGATTGTTGCAGTGAGTGTGAATCACCTGTCCTCCCTTCCCGTCATGTAGGATTGAACCCCTGCTGACACAGATCAAAGCTGACCGAACGGTGGTGACGTCCCCTGTATTTGACAGAGTCAACTTTGATGACCTCAAAGTAATTCCATACTCTCCAGCAGCACATGCCTTCGACTGGGCTTTATGGTGCATGTATGAGGGTTTTTCGCCAGATTATTACGAACTCAAAGACGGCTCATTGCCTGGAAAGTAAGTTAAAGAGAAAACTGTCAGTTTTGTTTCCGATTTACACACGTGTCAAACAAATATAATGCCATGATCTTATTAATCATATCTTGGATGAGGCATTCTTGATTATCTAAAAACTTTACCTTTATGGTAATACTGTTGTACTCTGTAGAATATGGTTTCAATTATATAGCAGTAACAGTTCTCTTCTTTCACTTCAGAAGTCCATCGGTCATGGGGATCCTAGTGGCCGAGAGGAAGTTTCTAGGAGAAATTGGACTCCTCGATGAAGGAATGAAAGTGTACGGTGGAGAAAACGTTGAGCTGGGAATCCGCGTAAGTAAAGCATCACCTCTCTAACATCAAATCTTACACCTGATGACGCAGTCCCAGGCCAACTTGCAGCAATATAGAGTACAGATTCTGGCATCAGCACAATTACCCCTCTCACTTTGTAAAATAAACAGAGCTGTTTACCTCACAATCGTTGAGACGGAGGATAAAATGATACCCTACCGTAATATCTTTCCGGAGTCGTAAAATCCTGCCTCATGTTTCATTCACTTTCTTGATGGCAGTTAGATGAGAAGATTGATACCACTTTTGTGTCTGTATGGTAAATATGACGCTACAGCTAGCATTCACTTTGCTTTGCATAAAAATTGGCAACAGGAGGAAACGGCTTGCCTTGCTCTGTCCAAAGGTCACAAAATCTACCAACCAGTACCTCTAAGTCTGATTTATTTAACACGTTATATCTAGTTTGTTTGTTTGTTATGTGCCGGACTGTTTCTTGGCTAGAGGCAGTAACTTCCTGGAGTCTCCGCTGGTTGTCTGGCAAATTTGGTAGGATGAGCTGGGGCCCTACAAACATTATGTGTTAAATGTGTATATATCAAGCGGCGGCGCTGCCCACAGTTTGTAAACTTCTAAGTAGCTTTTATTTATTCTTAAAGAGGACCTATTATGCTTTAGTGCTTTTCCCCTTTCCTTTAGTGCTATACGGGTTTTTTTTTGTGCATGTAAAAGGTCTGCAAAGTTACTAAGCCCAAAGTCCAGGCCAAAGGGAGTTACTCTCCCCCACAGAAACATTGCTCATGAACTGCCTGTAATGCCTTGCTTGAAGTCCTGCCTTTTCTTCCGTAACTTGATGACGACACAGAGTGTTTCAGACAGAGGGTGTTTCAGACAGAGGTTGAAAAGAGGTGCTGCAGCACAGCCGGTGTGAGAAAAGCAAAGCATTTTTGTTTTGTTTTTTACTTTACAGCATGTAAACATGCACCTAAAAATTAGCTCAATAGGCCCTCTTTAACTTTTGTTTTTATTCATGCTTTGCACTTTCACAATTATCATTGGTGACTGATAATGATTCAGTTTTACTGAGTAGTATAAAGTTAAAGGTGTGCTTTTTTTTTTGCCTATAGGTGTGGACATGTGGAGGCAGTGTTGAAGTAGTTCCATGCTCCAAGATCGCCCACATCGAGAGGGCCCACAAGCCCTACCTGCCTGACCTGGCCCCAGCCATGAAGAGAAATGCCCTGAGAGTAGCAGAAGTCTGGATGGATGAATACAAACACAACATCAACTTGGCTTGGAACTTGCCATTTGAGGTACTTCATATGTAATCAAGAAGAACACAAATGATGATGCCCTTTTTATGGCATACTGCATGCTTCTACACATAGGATGATGAACATCCAAGGGTACATAGATAATTGGTTGTGAGTGCATTTGAATTTCTTCAGTTACAATACGACAAACAAATCACGCCATATTCTCTGCAGAATCACGGAATTGACATCGGGGATGTCTCCGAGAGGAAAAAACTCAGGGAAAGGTTGAAGTGCAAACCTTTCAAATGGTACCTGGAAAACGTGTATCCCAAGTTGGATCCCTGGGACAACATTCTTGGTTATGGAGGAGTAAGTTTAGTTTAATGTAATGCTTTGTACGTGTGATAGAGGCAGTACAGGGGTGTGCAGGTTGTGTGCCACAGCACAGCCACATGCATTGCCACATTAAATTGTGTTTTAATGCTTCACTCCTACATGCCATAGTGTTCAATACATTGTCACTCACAAAATGATGAACTCCCCCACCTCTAGATGAAGAATCTTGATGCTGAACATGTGCTTAGACCAAGGCCTAGTGCCAGGTCACACACCCATTGCCTTCCCATGCTACTACTATGGACCTCAAGTAAGTAAAGCAGCTAAAAATGATTAATGATTATAGTCTCTGAGTTGCAAGAAATATACAGTCTGTTTGCCGCTGTTGGCTTATTTAACTGTCCGATCTGCTTGCTGCTTAACGTTTCTTTAATATATATTTTTAGATCGTCTATTATCGCTCAAATGGTGAGCTCTATATCGGTGGCCTCAAGTCCCACAAGTACAATGACAACCGGTGTATAACTGACATCGGCAAAAAAGAAACGGAGCCTGGCCTTCACAACTGCAAAGAGGCTATGCAGAAAGGAATGGGGATTTACTGGGACTTCACTCAGGTACTACAAGTTAAACTAACATATATAGCAAAGTATATGAAAGTCAGGGAAGAGGTGTGGCAAAAGGGAATTTTTGTCAGGAAAATAGTTAGTAAAAGTCACCGTCTCACCCTTGTCAAATTAGAGGGTGGATGAGTTTAAGGTGACTCATAGCTCAAAATATTGACTGTGGTTGTCTGAATGTTTATGATGACATACTGTGCATTCGCAATCTTGACACTTATCGTCTTTTCTAGGGCAAAGAAGTGAAGAACAAACAGACAAAAAGATGTCTGGAGATTATAAAAGGCCAACTTCTAATACAGGAATGCTCCGGCCAAAGATGGGAAATCCAAAACATCATCAAGGCCTTTTAAAAAGAAGTGCACTTTTCTGCTCATATGTCAGTGGGTATTATTGCGTGAATGTGTAAAATATAAAAGAAAGTCAATGAAATTTGACAACCGCTATGACTCCTGTAATAATTTAAAGGTACACTTATTGAGGGATTTTGTAAATCTTATGTGATTTCTCTCTAAAGTCTGAATTTTGGAAATTCACTCAACATCTTATGAATGAACGTTAGGTCTGCAAGTAATTATTATTTCTACTATTCATTAATATGCTTTTTTTGTTGATTGACCGTACTAAACTGAAGTGTAAACATTGCCTATTGGACTAGGAGACTGTCAAAAATGCCATGGTTTTCAATGTACAAGAGAAAAATATATTGTTTAGTTCTATTCCTTTCATGTTGTAAGATCTAACTCTGTTGTTCCTACTGTGCTGATCAGATAAAATGTATAAATGGGCTTGACTTGTCGGACTGTTACCTTGGATACAAACTCACTCCTGTTTTTTAAACAAAGGGAAGTTTAGTGGAGTTGATGCTGTAATAATGAGCATGACTCATGGTTGGTGATATGCAAGCGGTTTCCCAGTAGGTATTTATTACAGATATGGGCATAAGGCATCTTACCTCAGGCTGCTTATTAAAGGCACACCCACCTTTACGTAACTTAGAAATGCAAGTTAATCCTTTTTCCTCCCTTCAATCTTTCCACTCAAGGACACCAAATACATTCTATCCAAGCATAAAGGATAATGCAAAAATTTTGATTAAACCCTGGGGCAAAAATCAAAAGATGGGCGTTTACACCTTGACGTGTTGAGCTGTTTAAATAAAGTTTTGGCTGTACTGAATTTTGAACTTGAGTGTATACTGTATATTACTTAATTATTTTGAGTGTATAAAGGATCTTGGTGTTTTCTAAAGGCTTGATGAATTATATAATTACCCACAGCCTTAATCTCTCGAGAGCCTTGACACCTGGTGTCAAGAACGGGGATAGCCATATTTGGGACTTAGTTCATGGATTTACAGACCATGGAGGGTGGTAGTCTTTTTATTTACAGCACACCTCAGTGGAGGCCAACAAAGTTGTTGTTGTGCTGAGACAAAGGCCAGATGTTTGAAATATTCTCAAATATTGATCATTGCCTTTTATTCTCATTTGGAAATAAAGATGATTTATTAAACCGGTTGATGTTTGAATTTGTTTGTTTTTTTAAATGAAGCTCGAGTATCATCTCTAAAAGCTGCACGGATGCTCAACATGCTGATACAGCTCAGATGTGCGTTTGTGTCCACTGAAAGTTTGGAGAAGAGGTACTTGCAATGATCATCCTGGAAGGGTTTACCACCAACAACAATATACTTTCATGTAATTTGGAAAGATTAGTTTTTTATGTGGCTTTGTGCAGCACAGACAGGAGGAAGATCAGCAGGTTATAATAAACTGACCTTTTAAATCAGTGAGCTGTCCTGTGAAATTGAGTGAGATACTGCACGATCTTATAAAGTCACGCGTGCAAGGGTATAATTTACAGGGGACATGTCTTTTTCAGAAGGTTGTACAATTCTTTATTAACCAAATCTAAGGGAAATTTAACAATCTTATAAATAATCCAAAATGTTTATCTTATGTATTCATGTAATGGCTAGTATATATAATTATTTGATCTGATTAGACCTCTGCTCAGGTTTAAGGTGGAGCCAAAATATGCCTCACTTCCCAGCCTACATCTGTATGTGGGGCCTATGTGGGTAGTAAATGGGCTGAAAAATGGGCCCTACATGGGATTGTCAGCGGGATCCATAATGGACCAATGTCAATTGCCCACATGGATTCCATGCAGGATTACAATGGGTGTTATGTGGGCCCCAACTGGGCAACATACCCAAGACCCATCTTAGTCCCAGCTTTAAGTTCTATGTGGGAACTACATGGGGACTACATAGGCTGAAATATGGGTTGTAAGTGGGTTTGTCCACAGTTTCCATGTTGGCTCCATGCACTAATTTCCCAGTAGTGACCCAACTAGGACCCACAAGGTAGCCCACATGGGACCAACTAAGTTGATCCAAGTGGGCCACAGATAAGATGCCCATTTGGGCCCATACCCACTTGGTACCCAGGTACCCCCAGCATAACCCATGTGGAGAATATACACATTGATTTGGTTGCCACTGTTTTGTAACACAGCATGCATAAACCCACAACATTAAGTTTAACAATCACTACAAAAAAATACCATCAAGTGTGTTAAAACCAGTTGTGTTGTACTGCATTGAAAACTACAATCTGTGCAAAATCACTCTGATGATAATCACCAGTCGATATGACAAAAAAAACATGCATGACATTCAAGTATTTCTGACATCATAAGTCATCATAAACATATGCTGAATCTATTGGCCAAGTCTACATACTTGCAGACAGACTGATATTTTATCTGGAACATAACCTGCTCCGGAGCAGGTTGGCTCAGCATTTATCATGATGATCTACCCAGGTAAGAACTGATCCACCTTCGTAGGATGAAACACCCAGAGTTAACCCTGAAGTTACCTTGCTAACCACAAATCCTGCTTCATAGTACAGGGCTCTGGCTTCAGGTCAGCTCTGACTGTTTGTTTTCCTCCGGAGGACACTGGAGGAAACCAGAGGCACATTTTTTTTGTTTTTTTTCAGGTTTCCTGTTTCATGTATTAACTTCGCCAAGTCCGTCGCTAGCTCTGCCGTCAGATTCGTTCTCTTTATACATCCATGGTCAGCTCCATCGGGGCTGTTTGAATTCATTTAACATAAATGTCAGTATATGGGTGCTCTACAGTTGTAGCGTCGGCTGATTTGACCACGGAGATGCAAGTGACGGCTGGCTTGACCGCACGTTACCGCAAGACGATAACGTTTCCTGTCCATGACAGAGTTAGCATGCAGCTTCAGCCAAGATGACTAGCTCTGCTTTACCTGGCAATGTGTGAAACCCAAAGTGTTTCCATACTTTGCTGTATGTGTAGTGTTTACCACTTTGGATTTATAATGTGAGGGTGCAGGTCGTATCCACGCCGACCCTACGCCGGTCGTATCTGCCGGTTTCTGCTCGCTAAGGCTGGCTGACTACAAATACTGTTGCACATAAAACACATACAGTAAGTTCCTGTTGTTACAGGCGACCTCTCCTGTCAACCCGTGTCTCGCGCTCTCGTTGGCTGTAGCTCGTGGCCGGAGTCGCCGACAGGTCCAGATATTTAGCATGCTAGATATCTGGCATGTGTCTGCGAGCTCTCTGCTCACGTCTTTGAGCAGTTCACACATGACGCGTGAGTGCCGATGTGCAGGTGAGCCAACGCCGATTTGCCTCTGATATGGGGCTTTCCACGGGGAGCTCCAAAAACTGTCAGGGAGCGGAAAATCAGGGCTAACGTTGTGTAGCGCGAATTAGCTATAACTTTCACTAAAATGCATCCTTGTCTGTCACCTCTCTATATGCAGGACATTCTCTTTCCTCTCAATAACTTGTACTAATGAAAATTACTCCAACATTTGTTTTGTAAAATTCAGATTGTACTATATATAAATATATATATATACACAGTACGCATTTCTGAACATGTCTTTTTAGTGCACTGCTGCCGTTCAGGCCCTGGTCATGCTTTTTTGAACTCTAAACCAAAGACAAAACAGTTGACATTTTGTGTAAGTTAACTAAAAAAAATTACAACTTTTTTTCTTGTGGACATAAACTTTAAGGACTGCAAATTCAGCACAATGCTATTGCATGGTGACATGCATTTTGTTTTCCCCTTAAATGTACTTCTTTTGTCGGCAAAGGCAAAATTCTGTAAATTGCGCCCATGACTTCACCAGAGTACTCTTTCTTGCTCAGTACAGATTATGGTAATTACTGTTGATTGTTCTTGCCACAAATTTAAGTCTATAAATTATTTGTGCTTTATGTCGTCTCTGTTATCAAATATCAGTAGTTGCTCTATTCCTAGGCACAGGTTTTTGAAACAACAAAGTTATTTGAGTGCTGACCACCTACCCAACTAATGCAAATGTCTTTCCATTAGCATCAGGGTCTCTGACAGCATTGATAATAGCCTTGGCCACATCCACCACCTGAGGGAGAAAAGAGACGGTTTAGTTGGGTTCATTTGATAAGCACATTCAGTGTGTAGAGTTACTCAGTGTGTATTGTCTCCATTAGACAAAATGGGACAAGCATGAATATTGGAAACCCAAGTTAATGAGACAAATTGTTTCAAAGTACATTGTCATCTGACACATTTAGCAGTAGGTATGCCTATAACAACAAAACTTGGGTGTGGTCACAAAACTGAACTATGACTAAACTGGTTTTAGGATGGGCAACAGGACTTTTTTGCACACAGTCCAAAAATAGAATTATTTTAGAAGTTATTTTCTGGAAGTTTACATTTATTATAAGGGGAAATATTTGAATAGCTGCTTCCTTTCTATAAACTTACATGAACAGGCTGCTTCACAGTCTTTTTCCCCAGAGATATGAGTGGAACAGCATTGCCAAACCAGCGCATGTCTGAAAAAGGATTAAAGCCGCACATACACACACATACATTTTCATTGGTTAGCTGTTAACTGCAACATTTTCAATAGCTCCACTGGTGCTTGTAGAAGTTGATGAAGAGACGACAATACAATTAATATACAGCACAAGTTAAATTGGAGCGTCAATGACAGAGCACTAAATGCGCAGCAACCAAATCACTGAAAAGGAGCTCAACAACATTCACAAACATGACGTGGCACATCATATTTGTATTGGCATCACTTAGAGACTGAACTGTTGCCATACTAGTTATGAGTGTTTTCATTGTCTCTTTCACTCCAACAAACAACTGTCTTACTTGCATAGTAGTTGAAGAATCTGTCCTCCCTCCCAAAGATCTCAGAGGGCTTCATGATGATCGCTTCAGGAAATTCATCTCTCACTGCTGTCTCTCCTACAGCCTATGGTAAAGGAACATTATACACAATGATCAACTACATTTTAGGGATGTGCATTTGAAGCAAAAATACTATTAAAAAAATCTCCATCATCAACCCATTGTGTAATATTATCATACAATCACCCGCACCCAGCTCTGATTGGTCAGTAGTCGGTGCTTTTATACAAGTTAACATCTTATCTAGAACATCACCTGCTCTGGAGTTAGTTAACTTAAAAAAATTAAAACTTTTTTTCTTGTGGACATAAACTTTAAGGACTGCAAATTCAGCACAATGCTATTACATGGTGACATGCATTTTGATTTCCCCTTAAATGTACTTCTTTTGTGGGCAAAGGCAAAATTCTGTAAATTAATAGAGACTTTTACTTTGGAAAATATCTAAATTGTTACAGTTAAAATGTTTGATTTGCAGCATGTATGTAGTCGGAGATGTCCTGAAGTCAAATACATCAGTCATTATTTATTACATTTTTTTCCAGCAACCCAAAAATCAAAGAATAAAGAATTTCCTTACAATTTAGTGGTATTTTCTATTTAATTTATAAACACCATGTAATGTTTTATGCTTCTGGTGCATATAATCCCGTCAATCTTATTTCCATATATGTTTTTTTTTGTATAAACAGTTCCCTTTGTTAACACCTTATTTTGAAAACCAGACGTAGTCATGTGTATACCTCCACTAACTAAATGATATGGCGTGTGTGACTATTTCAGCCTTCTTTCAGCTGCGTCCCTGTCTCCGGCGGTGTGAAACAGACTTGAGAGCAAGTAAAAAAATAAATATAAAATTAAAGCTGCAAGCAGCATTGAACGGGCCCTCGCCCCGTTGCGCACGTCGGGGGTACCCGCTGCCGTGCATTTCCATGAAAGTCGGACACTGCACGCAACAGTTAGAGGGTATTTTCTGCGTGGAGCGCGTGGCACTGTAAATGACCTGTTGAGAACCTGTGGGGCATCCTTAAAAGGCACTTCTATGAGGGTGGGTGGCAGTATACAACCATTTCTTGTTGCCAGTAGGTGGCACTATCACCATAACTCAATTATGGAACGTATATGTCTTCAGGCCGGGACTCTTATCCAGCTTGTGAAGTTTGGGGCAGATTGGAATATGTAGAGTCAAGTTACAACAGCCTCCTGTGTCATGTCATATGCCTCGAATGGTTGAGGTTAGGTTAGGTCGTCTGGCAGCAGTTTTTGCAGATCTCAGATCAAATTTCGCAATTTACGGGTCTGGGTATCATCGGATATTCCGTTTTTCCTTTGGAATTCAGAAAGGAAAAAACGTTTTTTTATTTTTTCGTTTTAAACCAAAAACCAGAAAACGGCCGTTTTCTCGTTTTTCGTTTCTGAATCAAAAAATGAAAAACGAACCCAAACCGGGCCGTTTGTTTGTTTTTGCGAATTCCTTTTTTCATTATTCGTTTTTAATTGAAGAACGGAAGTCACGTGGGTTTTTCGTTTTTTCGTTTTAAACCACAAACGAAAAACGGAATCACGTGGTGCTCTGTTTGTTTTTTGTTTCCAAACGAAAAACGAAAAAAACAAATTAAAAAAACGATCCGATTTAGTTTCTTCAAGTTTCTTTCTGTCATTTTCTCTTCTGAATCGAGGAGCGGAGAACGGCAGTCACGTGACCAGGAAGTGAAGGCAAACATGTCAAAATAAAAGTCAAGAAGATAGTTTGGTCATTCTATAAAAGTGTAACATTATTTAAGCTCAGAATCTAGGTAACAGTAGAAGATAGATAGGCTAAATAAATACACAAATAAATACATACATAGATATTTTTTTGTTTTGTTATTTTCATTAACACATGAATGTCTTTTATCCAAAAAGTGTGTGATAAATTACAGGGAGGGTCTCTACAGATGTTATTCAACAGGGAGGGTTTCTACAGATGTTATTCAGATCTCTCACATAATTGACAATTTTCTCTCTCACACCCTTACTATAGGCTGTTTCTTTATGTCGGCAGGTGAGAAGCATTATGTGGCTAATCCTTTCAACACACCTGACACTTCCACCTGATCCTTTTACTCCATTAGGAAGGCTGTAGCCGAGTAGTTCTATATCATGATAATGCTGATTTTTCAACCAGCGATTATGACATTAATGCCAGCTAGACAGAATAAAGCTCTGTCTGTCATGACAATACTGTACTGGACTGAAGGCCACTCCATCATTCTAGATACTGTAGATTTAACAGATACCTGCTGTCTTCAGATGGCTGTAAAGAGTCACCCGAGTAAAGGAAAGGCTTTCAGTACAGTTCTATTGTCATGACAGACAGAGCTTTATTCTGTCTAGCTGGCATTAATGTCATAACCACTGGTTGAAAAATCAGCCTTATCATGATGTCGAACAAATTAACTAAATTACATATACTAACAAACAGACTAGAAATGATTGAAAAGCATCATAAACTACCAAACAGGCTAGAAATGATTGAAAAGCATCATAAACCACCAAACAGAATACAGAAAGTTAGTGATTTCAGTTTTTTAGTGAACTCAGGCTGATTAATCCTCATATTAGACTATGATGTCTGAAGGTTGGCAAACATGCTGATCAACTATACTTATCTATCATTGACCATGATTATTGACTTGACTTTTCATCTATAAATGCGTCAAAATTGAAAATTTGACTGAAAAGAAAATCCTTGGGGATTGAGGAGTGGTGACCTCTGACCCCTACGGTGGGTAACGTCACAGAAGGCCCACTCATAAAATGCACTGACTTCACTGGTACCGAATCTCCCTCCAAACTAAATTGTAAAGCTGAGCATCTCTTGAAAATATACTCTGTATTTACAGAGAAGCTCACCTGGGTGTCCAGGACTGTACCGAGGTATTTAAAGTGTCCCACAGTTTCAACATGTTGGCCATCAAGTGAAACTGGCTCTGTGATCAAATGTTGTTTTGTGCAGCACATGATTAATTCTTTCTTCTCAGCCACATTGATTTCTAGCTGGCTAGTGTGACACCATGTCTGAAGGGCTGTAGCGTGGGTCAGATAGGCAGCTTCACCTAGTGGGCCTGTTTCCTGTAAAAGGCCAACTAAGGCCATGTCATCCGCATACTTAAACAGTCTAAAATGTTTCTCATTGATCATAAATTCATTAGTAAAAAGAGAGAATAGCACAGGGGAAAGAACACAGCCTTGTGGGCAGCACGTCTGATATGTTCTCCCTGACACAGACCCTCTGATCCACAGAACTAACCCTGTGTTGATGTTGACATCAAGGAGCCTTTTCAGGAGAATATGCGTCTTCATTGAGTTAAAAGCTGAGCTAAAATCCGCGTATAAAGCTCTGGCATAACCTTTAGGATGCATCAGGTGTTTTGTGACTGTGTTAAGCAGAGTCAGCACAGCGTCGTCTGGGCCTCTGTTGCTCTTATTTAAGCGAACTGGAGCAGATCTAGCACTGTGCTGGTCAGGTGGCTGGCAAGAACTCGTTCCATGGTTTTACACAATATGGAGGTTATTGCGATAGGCCACAGATCATTTGGCTTACTTGCGTCGGCTTTTTTAGCACAGGCCTAATTATTGTGAATTTCCATGATTTTGATGAAGTGGCCTTCAGTCCAGTACTATTGTCATGACAGACAGAGCTTTATTCTGTCTAGCTGGCATTAATGTCATAATCGCTGGTTGAAAAATCAGCATTATCATGATGTAGAACTACTCAGCTACAGCCTTCCTAACGGAGTGAAGGGATCAGGTGGAAGTGTCAGGTGTGTTGAAAGGATTAGCCACATAATGCTCCTCACCTGCCAACATAAAGAAACAGCCCATAGTAAGAATGTGAGAGAGAAAATTGTCAATTATGTGAGAGTTCTGAATAACATCTGTAGAAACCCTCCCTGTTGTATAACATCTGTAGAGACCCTCCCTGTAATTTATCACACACTTTTTGGATAAAAGACATTCATGTGTTAATGAAAATAACAAAACAAAAAAATATCTATGTATGTATTTATTTGTGTATTTATTTAGCCTATTTATCTTCTACTGTTACTTTGATCCTGTGCTTAAATAATGTTACACTTTTATAGAATGACCAAACTATCTTCTTGACTTTTATTTTGACATGTTTGCCTTCACTTCCTGGTCACGTGACTGCCGTTCTCCGCTCCTCGATTCAGAAGAGAAAATGACAGAAAGAAACTTGAAGAAACTAAATCGGATCGTTTTTTTAATTTGTTTTTTTCGTTTTTCGTTTGGAAACAAAAAACAAACAGAGCACCACGTGATTCCGTTTTTCGTTTGTGGTTTAAAACGAAAAAACGAAAAACCCACGTGACTTCCGTTCTTCAATTAAAAACGAATAATGAAAAAAGGAATTCGCAAAAACAAACAAACGGCCCGGTTTGGGTTCGTTTTTCATTTTTTGATTCAGAAACGAAAAACGAGAAAACGGCCGTTTTCTGGTTTTTGGTTTAAAACGAAAAAATAAAAAAACGTTTTTTCCTTTCTGAATTCCAAAGGAAAAACGGAATATCCGATGATACCCAGACCTTTACGGGCTCCCTTCTAGTCGCTAGTCTGGAGGCTGAAAATCAGGGCTAAAGTCGAGTAGAGTGAACTTGCTATAACCAAACTGCCAATCAATGGGCATTTTCATAATGTAGTAATCACATTTAGTACCAACTCGAAGGGACTGGAAGATCTTTACTCATTTGTTGTTTTTTGTTGTACATCTGAACACATTGTTCAAACTCTGTATAAGCTGAACCTGTTTGTCCTCTGGACACCCACAAAGGTGTTTTCAGTTATTCTGGCTGATTAGACCTCTGCTCAGGTTGAAGGCGGAATTAATGAGATCACAAATCTCTATCTACCAACAAGAATGATGAGAATGCCCAAACAGGTGCAGTGAAGGCTGACAGGAAACTCAGGAAGATGTCAATAAATTACAGAGAGCAGAGATCTAATCAGCCAAATAAACTGAAAATACCTGTATAGGTGTTCATAGCTTTTAACGCAGGGTGCAGAACCCTCTGAACCTCCTCCACTGTCACCTCTCTGTTGTCATTCTCAGAGAATTGATTTCAAAATACTGCTGCTGGTTTACAAAGCACTAAATGGTTTAGGGCCAAAATACATTTCTGATCTTCTGCTGTGTTATGAACCATCCAGACCTCTCAGGTCATCTGGATCAGGTCTGCTTAGTGTCCCCAGAGTCAGAACTAAACATGCAGAAGCAGCATTCAGTTTTTATGCACCAAATATCTGGAACAAGCTCCCAGAAACCTGCAGAACCGCTCCAACTCTCACTTCTTTTAAAACAAAGCTTAAAACTTTCCTGTTTGCGGGTGCCTTTTATTCTGACACTGCGCTATAACTTTTACTCTTTTGAGTTTTATGCAATTTTAGCTTCTATCCTAGCTTTTATTTTTAGCTTGTTTTTATTTTCTAATCTTTAATGTTTTAATGTTTTTATGTTTTTATAACTGTTTTAATTATTTCTTAATGTTCTTTTGCATTTTGTCGCAATGTTCTTGAATGTTTCTGTAAAGCACTTTGAATTGCCCTGTTGTTGAAATATGCTATACAAATAAAGCTGCCTTGCCTTGCCTTGCCTTGTCAGTGTCATTCCTACACCCACACAGAGGTGAGGAATTTGTGGTGTAGAGACTACAAGTAAAAGAAATGCACTGCACTTTTTTTATTAGCTTCTGGTGCCTGTAATTTCAGATATTGTACTGTCATCACCTATAATCGTGACTAAAAGCATATCAGTATGTCATTTGGTACCCCGTTACATTCATAAAGTCAAAACTGCAGCTACTGGTGACAAAGTTAAGAGCGAAAAACAACAACGGTACTGGGTGAGCGACCTAACCGACATGAACGTCAGAGTTTGGGTGTGTCCCATTGTCACGCATGGGAAAAGATGCTGTAAAGACAAACTTATTGTCTGTGTTATTTATTGGTTTTGATGTGAATTATTCACACTCTACGGTGTTGACTTCATTAAGTCAGAAAGATTAGTGACATGGTTTGATTTGATTAAAACCTGATTCTATTGAGCAGGTTCCTCAGGCCCGGCTCAACAATAAGGATTGCTCACATGCAAGTATAATGCCACATTGGGCTCGTAAATCTAACAACTTCCTGTTTCCTTTATGTGGCGCAATGACTATCACTCATAATTGAACGTATAGGTCTTGATGCTGGGACTCTTATAAAACATGTCAAGTTTGGTGCAGATTGGACAAAGTATAGTCAATTTACAACAACTTCCTGTTTCTTGTAGGTGGCGCTAGTACTATCACTCATAATGGCACATATATGTCTTCAGGCCTGGACTCTTATCCAGCTAGGGAAATTAGGGACAAATTGGACAATGTAAAGTCAAGTTAAAACAGCCTCAGGTATCATGTAGAAACTTCGACATTTGCCGCGCCTCCACAACAACACTGTTTCGCGAAAATACAAAAGCTTTGCAATTTTTCATTGTGAAAGTGTTTTGAGATTCTGCTGCCCGACTTTGAGATGGCTCTCTTGAATCCTCTAGGAGGAGTATCGTAAAGTTCCATACCTGTAAAGTGATAAAATGGCGTCTTCTCACATGACCTATGACATCATGAAAGTCGGACACTGCACGCAACATTTAGAGGATATTTTCTGCGTGGAGTGCGTGACGCTGCAAATGACATGATGAGAACCTGTGGGGCATCCTTAAAAGGCACTTCACTTTCGTGCCAGGACGCCGTTGGGTCCAGGCACTTTCGTGCTCGGGCCCTAATTATCAAAATAATTATTAATTATATTGAATAATATGATTTAATTTATATGAAATCATCCTCTGGGCACCACTCTTTGAAACAAAGAGAAAATGATAGCACATTAATGTAGTCTCATAGATAAGTCTCATTAAATATACTGAACTATCAATTTGGAACTTTGATTAATAATTAAATTAATAGCTATAACAAAAATAGATAGTAAAGGTTGAAGGATATTAGAGTTCTTGACATAGCAGCGGTTGGCATTATTCACTCTTGTACAATATTAAACAGACCAGCATGTATAATCCACAAACATTTATTTACAAGATAATAAAGGGTTGAAACACAATATTAATCTAACTAAATAACTAAACTAAACAAACCAAACACAGTGTGTGAGCATGTGTGTGTGAGACTGAGAGAGACAGGGACAAAGACAAGATGGCTACCTGTCTTGCATGGCCTACAGACAATATGGCGAACACTGTAAAACTACAAAAATGGCCAGATCAAAGATGGCCGCCAACATGTTACCACATGGCCTCTTTGTTCTTCGGAGCACATGTGCTCAGGAAGGACAAAGGGAGGGGGCTGATGTGGGGGTTGAGATTATCTGAATGTGTATGTTTATGTTTAAAACTAATTCTTTATGTAATAGTTTATGTATGTGATCTTAATGTGTGTCGGATAATGCAGTGGGTTAGAAAAGATGGTTAGTTTGCATGTGTGGGCCCCGCAGTAATGTTAGACATAGTGATGGACATTGGACACCCCCCATTCTCATTCACATGTATAATTTATGTATTGTTTTATTTTTAATCTGATATATGTGTATGTGCACTAGGAGCTAATGTTTTGGTAGGTTAATCTGTGTTTATAAAGAGTAAAACTCACACAGGCACTTTGGCCAGCTAAGGGGTCCTTTGGGTGAGATGCAGGAGCGCGTATGCGTCATTCAGCAGACGTATCGGCAGTATGTAGCCGCGCAATGCTGAGGTGCTGTGTTTCTGTGTTTCCAGGTGAGCTAAAGTGGTTAAAGGATGTATAAAAGTAGCGACACAGATGTATAAAGAATGTGTATGATAAGGGACCAGCGGTAATGCAAACATGAGATTTATATCGGCGTTTTGCAAGTTGTTACAAGGATGTTGTGTGAAATAGTGCTAGCCGTTTGCTAATGAGGACATTCGTAGTGTAACCAACAGGGGCCTGCTAGGATATAAGTTGTGAGTGTGCAGAATGTTGTCAGGGTTAATGTGTTTTGAAGATTATACAGGAAGCAGACATTTTATGTTTATTGCATGTTCATAGCGAACGTGAATGTTTATAGCGCGTCATTCAGCAGACGTATCGGCAGTATGTAGCCGCGCAATGCTATTGTGCTGTGTTTCTGTGTTTCCAGAAAAAGAATGAAATATATATTTTTTAAACTTATGCACGCCTGGAAGTCACTTTGTGTCAAAGTGTGCAACAAATATTGGAGGCACCGCTGGGATGATCAACGCCGTGCTCAGTATGACAACGTGGACGGGGATTGCCTTTCACTGACGTCGACGGGAGAGCGCGTCATCGGGGGCGCAGCTACATCAAACACAATGGATCTGGAGGAGCTGGCTGAGACCGTGTCTCAATTAGGAATATGTTTCCAAGAATGAGTGGGATATGCATACCAAATTTCATGAATATCGGATTAATTTTGTCCAAATCACAGCCTTCCAAGCGGTAGGGGGCGCTATAGAGCCGGCTAAACACGCTAAGCCCAATCGCTGTACATTCACGTAAAGTTTACGGGTGTCCATCGTTTTGCCAAGTTTCATGAGTTTTCGAGTATACCAAGGGTGTCAAAGACATGTTCAAAGGCTAAAAGACATAAGGGGGTGCTAGAGAGCCGACATGCCACGCCCACGCAAAATTTCACCCCTAAATCGAAGAAATTACGAGTTTGGATGTGCGTGTAAAGTTTCATGAATTTTTGTGCATCCTAAAGTCCTCAAACATGTGTTTGTAAATTTCGAAAAAACGTAGGAAGTCCAAGATCGCTGACTTCCTGTTTGCCGAAAAAATCTCAAAAATATTTAATCCAGGTATGAGGATGTAAGCAATGACATACTTGAATTTCGTGACGATCGAAGAAACTTTCTCTGAAAAACTGCCTACATTACACCCGGGCCGGGTCACTCCAGAACATTGAATTTGCCAACAGTTCTGACGCATATTCCACTTTTGGTGAGTTTTTGGGGATGGCTAAGGTCCCAAAAAGGCAATCTCCCGACAGGGATCTTCAACACCTCCCTGCAAACCTGCAGGGTGCCTGCCTGCTTCAAAGCCTCCACCATCACCCCGGTCCCCAAGAAGCCAAGGATCACAGGTCTTCAGGATTACAGACCCGTCGCTCTGACCTCTGTGATAATGAAGACTTTTGAACGCCTTGTGCTCCACCACCTAAAAATAATTACCTGTTAGACCCCCTGCAGTTCGCCTACAGAGCCAACAGATCTGTAGACGACGCAGTAAACATAGCACTCCACTACATTGTCCAGCACCTGGTGGAGCTCCCATCTCAAGTGGGAGCTAAACATCAGCTCAACATCAGGATGTACTTCCTGCGGCAGTTGAAGAAATGCAACCTGCCACAGACCATGATGGTGCACTTCTACTCGGCCATCATCGAGTCCATCCTCACCTCCTCCATCACCGTCTGGTTCGCCGCTGTCACCGCCAGGGACAAGGCCAGGCTGCAGCGGGTCATCCGTGCTGCAGAGAAGGCGATCGGCTGCAACCTTCCCTCCCTCCGGGAGCTGTACACCTCCAAGACCTTGAGGAGGGCAGGGAAGATTGTGGCCGACCCCTCCCATCCCGGACACCATCTATTTCAGACTCTGCCATCTGGCAGGAGGTTAAGGTCTATCAGGACCAAAACCTCACGCCACAAAAACAGTTTTTTCCCCATGGCAGTGGGGCTCTCCAACAGCCCCTCCACCCCTCTGTGACTGTCTCTCCCTCACACACACACACACCACTGCCCCGCCAACACTGACTCTCCCCCTCTCTCATACACTCTCAATACCACCCCCTACTGTATCCCTCTCTCTCCCTCTGATACCTGATTGTTTGCACTATCTGTTTATATCATGTTTATTTTTGTTTATAGCTTACTTTGTATATTGGTAGAATTTCAATTTTATATTCTTATTTTAGTCTAGCGTTTTTTATCTATTCTTTTGTTATTATACTGTTTGACTTGCACCAACATAACCAAAGCAAATTCCTAGTGTATACCTCTTACACCTGGCAATAAACACGATTCTGCTTCTGATTCTGATTAATAGACGTTTCTTTTTATTTGTTACTTAAAGGCTACAGGCCTCTGTTTTTGTTATGTTCAAATGTTTTAATAAAGGAGTGCGTGTTGAATCACATGGGATTTATTGTTTTTTTTTACCGTGGTATCGAAATTCACTGGTATTGGTATCGACTACTAGATTTCTGGTACCGTGACATCCCTACATTGGACGCATAAGCACCTTTAACATTTACAAAACACTTGTCCAGGATATTGTCTTTTCTGGTCTGGTCCTTAACATACTGTTTGAACCCAGGTAACACAGTCTCCAGGTAACCCAGGTAACACAGTCTCCAGGTAACACAGTCTCCAGGTAACCCAGGTAACACAGTCTCCAGGTAACCCAGGTAACACAGTCTCCAGGTAACACAGTCTCCAGGTAACCCAGGTAACACAGTCTCCAGGTAACACTGGATCAAGTCCCCCACCACTACTGCAAGTAGCCAACAACCAGTAGCCTCTCATCATGGAGTCATACTGCCCATCTTTATAAAGATCATAGTAGTAGTCCTCACCTCTCCTGTGTAACTTGATCTCTTTATAAAGATCATAGTAGTAGTCCTCACCTCTCCTGTGTAACTTGATCTCTTTATAAAGATCATAGTAGTAGTCCTCACCTCTCCTGTGTAACTTGATCTCTTTATAAAGATCATAGTAGTAGTCCTCACCTCTCCTGTGTAACTTGATCTCGGGTTTCAACACGATATCCAACAGTCTGCGCTGACGATCGATCTCTTCCTCCTGCTCGACGATAGTTTTCTCTAAAACTCTGAGTATTTCTTCAGCAGCAGCAGTTAGTCGCTCGTTAACAAACTCTCTCAAAGACTCAACTGAAGACATTGTTGTTTGATCATCAAGTGAAGAGTTACCCGCACTACGACTACAACATCGTCTTCAGCTGACTGAACAAGCAGCATGCAGCTCATAACGCTACTAGTAGTGTTGTTTACTTCCGCTGGGTGTCACACTGGGAAGGTCCGACAGTGGACGTGAGGCAGCTTTTCTTTACGCTTTCATACCTTGGAGGCTATAAAATATATTTACTGCTATTTTTCACATGAAATACAAAATACATACGGTATACATAGAAATAAGTAAATAAACGAAACAAGATTAAATATTTTAACTTTAAAAATATATATTTTTAAAAATATAGAAAATAAACATATACATTGGTTATATAGTACATATCATGTTGATGCTTTTTTACTATTGATGCTTTTCTACTATATACAGTCTCACATCACCTCTGTTCTGGCATGCCTCCATTGGCAGTAAATATGTTCTATAGGCTACAAGGTGTGTAGACCTCCAAGGTATGAAGGCGGAAAGAAAAGCTGCCTCACGTAATAAACAATGATATTTTGCAGTAAAAAGCATGTAACCTTTATGACTGAGGAGCTTGTGATTATTTTTAATATTAGCATTATTTACTGGTAATAAGGTTTAATTTTTTTATACATAATAAACAATATTATAAGAGTAAAAAAAATGTATGTAGGAGAATTAAATAAAGCAGCACATATCCTACCTGAATGTCAACACTAAAAAAATACTTTGAACACCTCTATACCTCTCTTATGTTCATTTTTTTTAATCAGTACACAAACATGAAGCCATTGTGAGTCAAATTAGCGAGGCTTTAGAGGTCAAAGGTCAAACTCTGGGTTTGAACCTGCAGCGTTGGAAGTGGCCGGTGGATTCCAGAGACATATGAGAACCCACACAGGTGAGAAGCCGTACGTTTGCAAAACATGTGGAAAAGATTTCATCAGTAAGAGAGAATTGACAGTCTAAAAAAATTGCTGAATCAATCTGAAATGTAGGCTACCAAACTTTGAATGAGGTATTTATTAATAATTTTTAAAAGTTGCTCATTTTGCAACAAAACATAACAACAGTTGGTCTATTTATGGTGTATAAATGTACAAATGTATATGTTTATTTTCTATATTTAAAAAATATATATATTTTTAAAGTAAAAATATTTAATCTCGTTTCGTTTATTTACTTATGTAAAAAAAAAAAAAAATAGCAGTAAATATGTTCTATAGGCTACAAGGTGTGTAGACCTCCAAGGTATGAAAGCGTAAAGAAAAGCTGCCTCACGTCCACTGTCGGACCTTCCCAGTGTGACACCCAGCGGAAGTAAACAACACTACTAGTAGCGTTATGAGCTGCATGCTGCTTGTTCAGTCAGCTGAAGACGATGTTGTAGTCGTAGTGCGGGTAACTCTTCACTTGATGATCAAACAACAATGTCTTCAGTTGAGTCTTTGAGAGAGTTTGTTAACGAGCGACTAACTGCTGCTGCTGAAGAAATACTCAGAGTTTTAGAGAAAACTATCGTCGAGCAGGAGGAAGAGATCGATCGTCAGCGCAGACTGTTGGATATCGTGTTGAAACCCGAGATCAAGTTACACAGGAGAGGTGAGGACTACTACTATGATCTTTATAAAGAGATCAAGTTACACAGGAGAGGTGAGGACTACTACTATGACCTTTTAACAAACTAATAATGGTTTAAAGACATAGTGGAGACTGTGGTAAGTTGAGCCATCCCCTGTATCTAGGCAACTGTGATTATGTTTTGTCATGTGACCATAAATTCAGGAAGTACCCATCATTTCTATCTTGCTGTGATGGAGAGAAGCACATGGGAGAAGTAGTGAGTACTTTTTTTTAATGTCAGGAATAATGACTGTTAGGTCAAATCAAATTTATCCAGGTCTAAAAAAATATATATTACACATGTTGGTGATTTACTAAGGTATAACACCATGTTAGTAACTTCGCTAAAGATGAGCCTGAATTGCTAAGCCAGGCCATTTTTTCCAAAATGTTAGCTATGGGGCAAAGTGAGCCAAAGGCTACGGGGTAAGTTGAGCCACCGGCTCACTAATATTCTACTATTATTCTCAGCCACTGGCTCAACTTACCCCACCATAAGGCACTTAAAGGGACTATTTGTAACTTTCAGAAATGCTTCTTAACAGCGACACCTGTGGCCGTGAAATCAACGAAAGTCAGCGTCGGGCTCGCGCTTGCTCGCTCTAAATATACCTGAACGAGCATCGCTCAAAACAGTGAGGCGACACACGTCAGCTAAAACCACAATATCACTCTATATTTCAGCTGCTTGGCAGTAATGTTAGCTGACCAGACGAAGGTCTCTCCATGAACATGATTTAGATCTGATCCTAGTGTTGGCTTTTCCTGCCTAAGTGCAGGCTGAGGCAGCGGAGCTCTGCAGCGAGTCTCCTCTGCTCTCTCCGCCCGCAGCCGGAGAGAGCAGAGGAGACACCAGCACCCAGTCGGTAACGAGAAGCCTACGTAAATCTCTGTAGAGCTCTGTCACTTCACAAGATTCGGAAAACCTCTGTTGGTCTGGAGGAGCTGCAGCAGTTATTTCTGCACAAACGTCCCCTGTGCATTCACTAGATATTCTCAGAGCTAAACTAACTCTTCTGCAGTGTGTAGTGAGCACGCGTTCACGTCTAGAGGTGGAGCGAGCTGAGCTGTCTGAGTGAAGGCGAGCAGGCAGAGGAGGAGTGTACAGCGGCTACACGCGAACGCGCATATGGGAGCGCGCATGTGTGACGACCCGCTACATTTATGCGCGTACAAAGTTACAAATAGTCCCTTTAAGTTCAATTCATTCTCTGAAGTATAAAAGGGTATTACCGTTAAGTGTTACATACAGAAAAATATACGAAAGGCTGGGCCACTCACTAGAGGTGAGGTATATTGCCTCACCTCCAGTGTATTAAAGTTAACAAAATTAATGAAATGAGGTCAATTATGCTTGATACTTGAATATGCTTAAAGAAAAAAAAACATCCTACATCACAACTTTCCGTTAATGGGTTTCCATGTATTTTGTTACAGAAAGGGTTGGCAGCTCATTCTCCAAAACAGCAGCCTGAGATTGCTTCTTAGTCAGGATGGTGATCCCCCTTCACAGCCCTGTATACAGGGGGGACAATAAGGGGACAAGGGGATGGGTATATTGAAGCTAGGTATGCAAATAAGTTATTGGGGTTGTTAACAAAACGTTTGTTATAAAATGCTATCAACTTTAATTGACTGAATTTATTAAATAATTGGGCTTGTGAACTCATGAATACTGCATAATATATTTTAACTCACCTATAATGGGAACAGCGCTACACTTAGTGGGAGCAGTGATGCCGCGCTTTGGACTGAACGATGGCTGGCAGGTCGGGAGTAAGTTTGGTGGTTGAGATGCGAAGGACAACACAGAGATGGCTGTCGGTCATTTTGGTTCTCAGTCTGCTTTTATTTCATAGTTAACAGAGAAAATGTTTGCTCACATATGTATGTTGAGCCGAACAGACTCGCATCAGAGGAAACTCGGCCTTTTCCAAGCTCCGGTAGAAGTCGGGTAGAGAGAGAAGCTGATGCTGATTCTTCAGAGAATAATCTCACTGCATTTCGATAAGTTCTAATAGCAGACTCTCTTCCACTTCTTCTGCATCCATCAGGAAGGGAGTCGAGAACAGCATGATTTCTTTCTCAATGACAAAAAAATCTTGGAAGCGCTCACTGAATTCTGTCAAGAAAAATATGATGACAGACACATATTTCTCCTTTTTAGCAGAACGGTTGACCTCTGGAAAAGCAACTTTGATTTCGGACAGCGTGGGGAAGTGCGCGACATTAAAGCTGCGTAGTTGTGTCTCAAAGAGACGAAGCTTCGCACGGAATGCTTTCATGTGTGCGTAAAGTTGTGGTACAAGCTGGTCTTTGCCTTGCAGACTCTTGTTCAGTGTGTTGAGATGATCAGTAAGATCTACTAGAAATGCCAGGTCTGCCAACCTTAGAGGGTCACTCAGTTCATGAAGAGGTCGTTCTTTCTCTTTCAAAAACTGGTCAATTTCCGCAGTTGGCCCGCGGGCCGTAGTTTGGACACCCCTGGTTTAAAAAAATACTGGTTGTATTTGTCTGCTCAGATGTCCGTTTTCCTCTCATCACAGTAACGTTAGTATCATATTGCTTTTGTTCTCTGTCCCTCCAGAGCTCCCACAGCAACATGTCTGTAAGGAGGAGGAGGTTCCCGTTGACCAGCAGCTCTGTATTCAGCAGAGGAACTCCAGTCTGGACCAAGAGGACCCAGATCCTCCACAGATTAAAGAGGAACAGGAGGTACTCTGCACCAGTCAGGAGGGAGAGCAGCTTGTACTGAAGCAGGAGACTGATTCCTTTATGTTGACTCCTACTCATGAGGAAGGTGACCACAGTGAAGATCAGACTCTTTACTTGAATGCTGCAGAGAAAGAGTCTGTTGTCAACATGCCAGTTATAACCTCTGTGGTATCGATAGCAAACAGTGACCACCAGCTCTTCTCTCACATCTCTCATGAAGCTGAGAGCCAAGATCAGAGAGGAGGCGACCATGGAGACTCAGGATCAACTAGAGATGCAGAGCCGAAATCACAGAAAAGACATCGCAAAAGCAGAAGTCACAGTAACAATGGAAACAACTCTAACTTGTTAGAGATTCACCGTACCACTAACACAGGTAAACAGTCTTTCAAATGTGACACATGTGGGAAAACATTCACTCGCATGTCATCATTGAAGATTCATATAAGAGCCCACACAGGTGAGAAGCCGTTCGTTTGCAAAACATGTGGGGAAAGATTCAGCTACAAAACATCATTGAAGATTCATATTAGAACCCACACAGGTGAGAAACGGTTTACTTGTAAAACATGTGGGAAAGCATTCACACAAGCTAGTGAATTGACAATCCACATGAGAACCCATACAGACGAGAAGCCATATTCTTGCAAAACATGTGGGAAAAGATTCAGTCAGGCATCAACATTGAAGACTCATTTAAAAACCCACACTGGTAAGAAGCCATTTACTTGTAAAACATGTGGGAAAGCTTTCAGACAAAGTGGAGATTTGACAGAGCACATTAGAATCCACACAGGTGAGAAGCCATATTCTTGTAAAACATGCGGGAAAGCTTTCAGACAGAGTAATAACTTGACAGTCCACATGAGAAACCATACAGGTGAGAAGCCATATTCTTGTAAAACATGTGGGAAAAAATTCAGTCTGACATCAACATTGAAGAGGCACGTAAGAACCCACACAGATGAGAAGCCGTTCACTTGTAAAACATGTGGGAGAGCTTTCAGACAAAGTGGAGAATTGACAGAGCACATAAGAATCCACACAGGTGAGAAGCCGTATTCTTGTAAAACATGCGGGAAAGCTTTCAGACTGAGTCACCACTTGACAGTCCATATGAGAACCCACACAGGTGTGAAGCGATATTCTTGTAAAACATGTGGAAAAGGGTTCACACTAAACAGAGAATTGAAAGTCCACATGACAAGCCATACAGGCGAGAAGCCATATTCTTGTAAAACATGTGGGAAAGCTTTCAGTCAGACATCATCATTGAAGACTCACATGAGAACCCACACAGGTGAGAAGCCATATTCTTGCAAAACGTGTGGGAAAGATTTCATGCGTTGTGGTGAATTGACAGTCCACATGAGAACGCACACAGGTGAGAAGCCGTACACTTGTAAAGCCTGTGGGAAAGATTTCATTCGGAGCTGTGAATTGACAGTCCACAAGATGGTCCACACAGGTGAGAAGCCGTTTACTTGTAAAGAATGTGGAAAAGCTTTCGGACGTAATGGTAACTTGATGGTCCACATGAGAACATTCCACCCAGGTGAGAAGCCGTAACTTCATAAGACCTGTGGGAAAAGATTCTTATTAGTGCTTGAATTGAAAAGGCATATACGAGTGAATACAGACAAGTAATTTTCTATTTGAACCCACACAAGTCAGGAGCCACATAATTGCAACACGTGCGGAAAAAGATTTTCTCAAATCACATTCTTGAGAAAACACATGAGGGTCAATATACACAGGAGAAACCATAGAGGTGAAACTCTTGTGGAGAGGTGTTCACTAACTGAATGAAATATACTCAAGCAATAGCTATATCTTTGTAACTGAATGTGAAATGTTTTCCACAAAAATGAGATGTCAATATGTTAGTATAAAGGTTCCCTTCATTTGACTGTATTACTTATATTTCTGTTAGAAACAGTTTTTCTTTGAAACAATCTTAATCTCCCAAATCAAGGAAAAGTGTTAGTTTCACAGTCAAACATATTTTGCTCGTATTTCCGTTCTTACTCAACATTTTGAATGCACTGTGAATTACACTGTGGTATTTCTACTTAAACAATTTGAATTCTTCTTCCTTCGCTGCTTATTTGTTTTTTTGTTTTTTCATGCTAAATCATTGTCTGCTATTAAACAAAAATAAAAAAACAGTTGTAGTTTACTAAAACGTTCCAAATGTCCTTGTGGAATGATACATGTACATCCTTACTACTGACACAAGTTTGAATAAATGCCACAGCAGCAGTTGGTAACCTATGTTTTTTTGTATTAGTCTACTCTATAACATGATATATTGATAAAAAGATTTTTTTTAAAAAGTAAAAAGTGGTTGCTAAATCAATCTGAAATACCAAACTTTGAATAAGACATTAATGAATATAAATCTTTAAATAATGGTTTAAAGACATACTGGTTGTATTTGTCTGCTCAGATGTCTGTTTTTCTCTCATCACAGTAACGTTAGTATCATATTGCTTTTGTTCTCTGTCCCTCCAGAGCTCCCACAGCAACATGTCTGTAAGGAGGAGGAGGTTCCCGTTGACCAGCAGCTCTGTATTCAGGAGAGGAACTCCAGTCTGGACCAAGAGGACCCAGATCCTCCACAGATTAAAGAGGAACAGGAGGTACTCTGCACCAGTCAGGAGGGAGAGCAGCTTGAACTGAAGCAGGAGACTGATTCCTTTATGTTGACTCCTACTCATGAGGAAGCTGACCACAGTGAAGATCAGACTCTTTACTTGAATGCTGCAGAGAAAGAGTCTGTTGTCAACATGCCAGTTATAAGCTCTCTGGTATCGGTACACATGAGAACCCGCACAAGTGAGAAGCTGTACGTTTGCAAAACATGTGGGAAAAGATTCGATGACAAAACATCATTGAAGATTCATATTAGAACCCATACACGTGAGAAGCCATATTCTTGCAAAAAATGTTGGAAAAAATTCAGTCAGACGTCATCATTGAAGACTCATATGAGAACCCACACTGGTGAGAGGCCATATTCTTGTAAAACATGTGGAAAAGATTACATAAGTAATGATCACTTGACAGTTCACATGAAAACCCACACAGGCGAGAAGCCATATTCTTGCATAACATGTGGAAAAGATTTCATCAGTAAGAGAGAATTGACAGTCCACATGAGAGTCCATACAGGCGAGAAGCCGTATTCTTGCAAAACATGTGGAAAAAAATTCAGTCAGGGTTCAACATTGAAGAGTCACATGAGAACCCACACTGGTGAGAAGCCATATTCTTGCAAAACATGTGGAAAACATTTTGGACGTAAAAGTAACTTAATGATCCACATGAAAATGCACACAGGTGAGAGGCCGTTTACTTGTAAAACATGTGGAAAAGGTTTCAAACAAAGTAGTGAAGTGAAAGTCCACATGAGAACTCATACAGGTGAGAAGCCATATCCTTGCAAAACATGTGGAAAAGATTTCGGACATAAAAGTAGCTTTTTGGTCCACATGAGAATCCACACAGGTGAGAAGCCGTTTACTTGTGAAACATGTGGGAAAAGTTTCACACAAAATAGTGAATTGAAAGTCCACATGAGAACCCATACAGGCGAGAAGCCGTATTCTTGCCTAACATGTGGGAAAAAATTCAGTCAGACGTCATCATTGAAGACTCATGAGAACCCACACTGATGAGAGGACATATTCTTGTAAAACATGTGGAAAAGATTTCATGTGTAGTGGTGATTTGACAATCCACATGAGAACGCACACAGGTGAGAAGCCGTTTACTTGTAAAACATGTGGGAAAGGTTTCGTAGGTAGTAGTAACTTGTTGGTCCACATGAGAAGATTCCACACTGGTGAGAAGCCGTAACTTTGTGAGACCTGTGGGAAAAGTTTCCTTTGCTAACATAACATTACTTTATTGTATATTATTTTTATTTCATAATATATCACTTTTTATTAAAGAAAATTGCATCACTTTTGTAATGAAATAATTGTTTACATGTAGGAGTATTGTAATTCTTCACCACCATTAACCCCGAAACATTTGAATATTATATCATGTGGCACTGACACTGTGCATAATGATTTTTCTTACTTTAAACATGCTTGGCTAGTTCTTCTGCTCTTAATTAACACTTTGATTACACTGTGGTATTCCTACTTAATATAAATTCTCCTTCCACCACTGCTTATTTGTTTGTTTATTTTTACACAAAATGATTATCTCCGAAGTAAGAAAAAGCGTGTAGTAAAAGTCGTAGTTCACTAAAGAGTACCAAATATTCTTGTGGAATGAACAAGATACATGTACGTACGTTGCTACACACAAGTTTGAATAAATGTTAATGCAGCAGTCAGTAGCTTTTTAGGGAGTTTTTTTGTATTCGCTTACTCTGTAACGTTTAAAATTTCACTTTATAATGTTTCGAATAACAGCCCCGAGACCAAAGATGAAGAATTAGCCTTATTATAACTTTATTTATCCCCAAGGGGTCAATTCATGTGTAGCATTCCCAGTCCATACATCCATACATACAACAGACAACCAATAATTAAAGTCAAAGGAAGCATATTAAAGGCATGGGGCAGTTGGAGGGACAAGTTACAATAAGAACCATATAAATACATAGGATTATAGCAATAAAAGCCAAATAATAAGGAACAATATATAAGAACAACCTATCTTAAAATTCCTCTAAATAATAGTCATTTAAAATGGGTATAGTCTGTGTTCAGCAGCTTAACAGCAGAAGGGATAAAGGACTTGGAGTAACGATTTGTTCTCCTTAAGGGCACAATGAATGAGCCATTTATTAATAATTTCTAAAAGTTACTCATTTTGCAAAAAAAACAAACAATAGTTGGTCCATTTATTGTGTATAAATGTACAAATGTATGTTTATTTTCTATATTTAAAAAAATATATTTTTAAAGTTAAAATATTTCATTTTGTTTCGTTTATTTACTTATGTAAAAAAAAAAAATAGCAGTAAATATGTTCTATAGGCTACAAGGTGTGTAGACCTCCAAGGGATGAAGGCGGAAAGAAAAGCTGCCTCACGTCCACTGTCGGACCTTCCCAGTGTGACACCCAGCGGAAGTAAACAACACTACTAGTAGCGTTATGAGCTGCATGCTGCTTGTTCAGTCAGCTGAAGACGATGTTGTAGTCGTAGTGCGGGTAACTCTTCACTTGATGATCAAACAACAATGTCTTCAGTTGAGTCTTTGAGAGAGTTTGTTAACGAGCGACTAACTGCTGCTGCTGAAGAAATACTCAGAGTTTTAGAGAAAACTATCGTCGAGCAGGAGGAAGAGATCGATCGTCAGCGCAGACTGTTGGATATCGTGTTGAAACCCGAGATCAAGTTACACAGGAGAGGTGAGGACTACTACTATGATCTTTATAAAGAGATCAAGTTACACAGGAGAGGTGAGGACTACTACTATGATCTTTATAAAGAGATCAAGTTACACAGGAGAGGTGAGGACTACTACTATGATCTTTATAAAGATGGGCAGTATGACTCCATGATGAGAGGCTACTGGTTGTTGGCTACTTGCAGTAGTGGTGGGGGACTTGAACCAGTGTTACCTGGAGACTGTGTTACCTGGGTTACCTGGAGACTGTGTTACCTGGAGACTGTGTTACCTGGAGACTGTGTTACCTGGGTCACCTGGAGACTGTGTTACCTGGAGACTGTGTTACCTGGGTCACCTGGAGACTGGGTTACCTGGAGACTGTGTTACCTGGGTTCGAACAGTATGTTAAGGACCAGACCAGAAAAGACAATATCCTGGACAAGTGTTTTGTAAATGTTAAAGGTGCTTATGCGTGCAATGTAGGGATGTCACGGTACCAGAAATCTAGTAGTCGATACCAATACCAGTGAATTTCGATACCACGGTAAAAAAAAACAATAAATCCCATGTGATTCAACACGCACTCCTTTATTAAAACATTTGAACATAATAAAAACAGAGGCCTGTAGCCTTTAAGTAACAAATAAAAAGAAACATCTATTAATCAGAATCAGAATCGTGTTTATTGCCAGGTGTAAGAGGTATACACTAGGTTTTTGCTTTGGTTATGTTGGTGCAAGTCAAACAGTATAATAACAAAAGAATAGATAAAAACGTTAGACTAAATTAAGAATACAAAATTTTAATTCTACCAATATACAATATACAAAGTAAGCTATAAACAAAAATAAACATGATATGATCTTTAGGTGGTGGAGCACAAGGCGTTCAAAAGTCTTCATTATCACAGAGGTCAGAGCGACGGGTCTGTAATCCTGAAGACCTGTGATCCTTGGCTTCTTGGGGACCGGGGTGATGGTGGAGGCTTTGAAGCAGGCAGGCACCCTGCAGGTTTCCAGGGAGGTGTTGAAGATCCCTGTAAACACTGGAGACAACTGGTCTGCACAGTGTTTGAGGGTTGCAGGTGAGACAGCGTCTGGGCCGGCTGCCTTGCGGGGGTTTTGTCCTTTGAAGAGCCTGTTGACCTCCCCCTCCTGGATGGACAGAGATGTGAAGGGGGGGAGCGGTGTGCACAGGCTGGGTGCTTGTGGAGAAAGCTGGGGGGTGCTGGTGTGAACGGTGTTAACTGCTGGTTATATATTATATTTAGGGCCCGAGCACGAAGGTGCCAGGACCCCAACGGTGTCCTGGCACGAAAGTGCAAGGAAACCTATTGTTTTTCTAGGTATTGTTATTCTTTTTCTGCTGGAATATCGTGTTTTTGGGACCTTTTCCATCCCCACAAACTCACCAAAAGTGGAATATGCGTCGGAAGTGGCGCGAATTTCGAAGTTCTGTAGTGATTGGGCTCGGGTGTCGTCAGCGGGCGAGATAGCGCCCCCTAATGTAGGCAGTTTTTCAGGGAAAGTTTCTTCGATCTTCACGAAATTCAAATATGTCATTGCATACGTCTTGAAGTTCGTGTTAAATATTTTTGAGATTTTTTCGGCCAACAGGAAGTCAGCCATCGTGGACTTCCTGCGTGATTTAAAAATTTACGAACACATGTTTGAGGACTTTAGGATGCAAAAAAACTCATGAAACTTTACACGCACAACCAAACTAGTAATTACTTTGATTTAGTGGTGAAATTTTGCTTGGGCGTGGCATGTTGGCTCTCTAGCGCCCCCTTATGTCTTTTAGCCTTTGAACATGCCTTTGACGCCCTTGGTATACTCGAAAACTCATGAAAGTTGGCAAAACGATGGAAACCTTTGTACTTTATGTGAATGTACAGCGATTGGGTTCAACGTATTTAGACGGCTCTATAGCGCCCCCTAACGAGTGGAAGGCCATAGTTTGGTCAAAGTTGATCCTATATTCATGAAACTTGATATGCATATTCCACTCATTATTTCAAACATATTCCTAATTGGGTTTCATTAGCTCCGCCCACCCGGAAGTCGGGCATCTTGAATTCTGTGTTTTTCATGTAATTTATGTATTTCATGCATACTTTTACGAACTCCTCCTAGAGATTTAACCCGATCAACTTCAAATTTGGCCAGTAGTATCTTAAGACCTTTGTGATGAAAAGTTATCCAAAGATTAAAAAGTTATCGAACTATGTTGCCGTGGCATGGCGGCGAATAACCGCCTTTCGCCAAAAAACAGGAAGTTGTTGTAACTTTGGCGTACATTAACCTATATGCTCCACATTTCTCATGCCTGATAAAAGTCCCTGTCTGACGACATCCACATGCAAATTTTGACTCACAGTCATAGCGCCACCCAGTGGTAACAGGAAATATCATGTTTTACTCGTTGATATACTCTGCCTCAGAAATGAATCACATCTACCTCAAATTTGGTCAGTAGTATCTTAAGACCTTTGTGATGAAAATTTATCCAAAGTTCAAAAAGTTATCGAACTATGTTGCCGTGGCGTGGCGGCGAAAAAGCTTCTTTGCCAAAAAACAGGAAGTTGTTGTAACTTTGGCGTATAGTAACCAATCTGCTCCAAATTTCTCATGCGAGATAAAAGTCCATGTGTGACGACATCCACATGCAAATTTTGGCTCGCAGTCATAGCGCCACCTAGTGGTAACAGGAAATATCATGTTTTACACGTTGATGTACTCTGCCTCTGAAATGAATCACATCTACCTCAAATTAGGTGAGAAAAGCCTTAAGACCTCGATGATGCTTCCTTTCGAAAATCGTAAGTTTCTATCGAACGGCAGCGCAGTGGTGGCATGGCGAATTTTGATGAGTCGCCACAACACAGGAGGCTGTTGTTACTTGACTTTGCATAGTCCAATCTGCCCCAAATTTCACAAGCTGGATAATAGTCCAGGCCTGAAGACATATATGTGCCATTATGAGTGAAAGTCATAGCGCCCCCTACAGGAAACCAGAAATGGTTGTATACTGCAACCAACCTTCATAGAAGTGCCTTTAAAGGACGCCGCACATGTTCTCAAAAGGTCATATCCAGCGCCACACGCTCCAAGCAGAAAATAAACTCTAACTGTGGCCTGCGGTGTCCGACTTTCATGGGAATGCACAACAGCGGGTAACCCGACGTGCGCTTTCCCCCAACATGCACACGGGGGCGAGGGCCCGATCATCGCTGCTTGCAGCTTTAATTATATTTAGATTTATATTATATAATATAATATATTACCCTTTGTTGAATATATGCTTTCAAAACGGGCATTTTAACATCAACGGTGCTCACTGACTACCTGGCACTGCAGCAGCAACTCTGTCAACACAGACGCTGTTTGCACGTCTGGCATAACGTGTACGGAACACCGTACCACAGCTCCGCAATGACATTTTAGAAAATGCCAATTTAACATTAGTTAAATATCTGTTAAAAATAAAACAGGATTTTGTAAAATGATGGTGAATTACTTTTCAGAAAGAAGCACCGTTGGCGGTAGACACTATGGTTAGACACTATGGTTAGCCTATGGGACTAACTATTTACTGCTACTTCCGCTACCTCACCGGAAGTTACGGCCCCAATCATTTCTACAGTAACGCACCTGAGAATAAGATGGATTGCTTTTGTTCTCTGTCCCTCCAGAGCTCCCACAGCAACATGTCTGTAAGGAGGAGGAGGTTCCCGTTGACCAGCAGCTCTGTATTCAGGAGAGGAACTCCAGTCTGGACCAAGAGGACCCAGATCCTCCACAGATTAAAGAGGAACAGGAGGTACTCTGCACCAGTCAGGAGGGAGAGCAGCTTGTACTGAAGCAGGAGACTGAGACCTTTATGTTGACTACTACTCATGAGGAAGGTGACCACAGTGAAGATCAGACTCTTTACTAAAGATTTTAAGTTTAAGTTAAAATTGCAGAGACACATAAGAACCCATACAGTTAAGAAGCCGTACATTTGCAAAACATTTGGGAAAAGATTCAGTCACAAAACATCATTGAAGATTCATATTAGAACCCACACAGGTGAGAAGCCGTTTACTTGTAAAACATGTGGAAAAGGTTTCATACAAACTAGTCAATTGACAACCCATATGAGAATCCATACAGGTGAGAAGCCATATTCTTGCAAAACATGTGAGAAAAAATTCAGTCAGCCATCAACATTGAAGAGTCATATACAAACCCACACAGGCGAGAAGCCATTTACTTGTAAAACATGTGGGAAAGCTTTCATACAAAGTTTTGAATTGACAGTCCACATGAGAGTCCATACAGGCGAGAAGCCATATTCTTGCGAAACATGTGGGAAAAAATTCAGTGTGACATCATCATTGACAGTCCACATGAGAACCCACACAGGTGAGAAGCCGTTTACTTGTAAAACATGTGGGAAAGATTTTGGACATAATAGTAGCTTGTTGGTCCACCTGAGAAGAATCCACACTGGTGAGAAGCCGTAACTTCGTAAGACCTGTGGGAAAAGATTCTTTGTAGTGCTTGAATTGAAAAGGCATATACGAGTGAATACAGACAAGTAGTTTTCTATTTGAACCCACACAAGTCAGGAGCCACATAATTGCAACACGTGCGGAAAAAGATTTTCTCAAATCACATTATTGAGAAAACACCTGAGGGTCAATATACACAGGAGAAACCATAGAGGTGAATCTCTTGTGGAGAGGTGTTGACTGAATGAAATACACTTTTGCAATAGCTACATCTTTGTAACTGAATGTAAAATGTTTTCCACAAAAATGAGATGTCAATATGTTAGTACAAAGGTTCCCTTCATTTGACTGTATTACTTATATTTCTGTTAGAAAACAGCTTTTCTTTGAAACAATCTTAATCTCCCAAATCAAGGAAAAGTGTTAGTTTCACAGTGAGTGGGCAGTAGTGGCTGTTAATGATGTGATCTTGATGGTTGTTGGTTTTGACAAAATATTTACTCATAAAATATCTCAGAATGTATGCAATATTGTAATTCTTCACCACTTTTAACCCCAAAACATTTACGTATTATGTCATTATGTGGCGGTGACAGGTGCATTGTGCATAATGATTTGTCTCACTTTGAACATGTTTTGCTCGTATTTCCGTTCTTACTCAACATTTTTAATGCACTGTGAATAACACTGTGGTATTTCTACTTAAACAATTTGAATTCTTCTTCCTTCGCTGCTCATTTGATTTTTGTAATTTGTTTTTTATTTTTCTAATAAATGTCACAGCAGCAGTTGGTAGCCTATGTTTTTTGTATTAGTCTACTCTATAACATGATATATTGATAAAAATATAAATTAAAAAAAAAAGTGGTTGCTAAATCATTCTGAAATACCAAACTTTGAATAAGGCATTTATGAATAATTTCTAAAAGTTGCTCATTTTGCAACAAAAAAGAAGAATATTTGGTCAATTTATTATATGTATATCTCTACTCTGCCCAATTCTGACGAGACATGTCTTTACTTATGTTAACTGGAAATGAAAATAGCCTACTTAGTAAATTATACCATCAAACTTGTGTACCTTTTTGGAAAGTTCCACATTTAAATATCAAGATGAATAAATTTCTAGCCATACTGCAGACTGTTTTTGACCTCTAAAAGTTTTCTCAATTCCTTGAGGAATGTAGCCTACATAGTAGAAAAGCATCAAACTTATATGTACTATATAACAGTAACATTAGTATCATATTGCTTTTGTTCTCTGTCCCTCCAGAGCTCCCACAGCAACATGTCTGTAAGGAGGAGGAGGTTCCCGTTGACCAGAAGCTCTGTATTCAGGAGAGGAACTCCAGTCTGGACCAAGAGGACCCAGATCCTTCACAGATTAAAGAGGAACAGGAGGTACTCTGCACCAGTCAGGAGGGAGAGCAGCTTGTACTGAAGCAGGAGACTGAGACCTTTATGTTGACTCCTACTCATGAGGAAGGTGACCACAGTGAAGATCAGACTCTTTACTTGAATGCTGCAGAGAAACAGTCTGTTGTCAACATGCCAGTTATAACCTCTGTGGTATCGATAGAAAACAGTGACCACCAGCTCTTCTTTCACATCTCTGATGAAGCTGAGAGCCAAGATCAGAGAGGAGGCGAGCAAGGAGACTCAGGATCAACTAGAGATGCAGAGCCAAAATCACAGAAAAGACATCGCAAAAGCAGAAGTCACAGTAACAATGTAAACAACTCTAACTTGTTAGAGATTCACCGTACCACTGACACAGGTAAACAGTCTTTCAGCTGTGACACATGTGGGAAAACATTCACTTGCATATCATCATTGAAGATTCATATAAGAACCCACACAGGGGAGAAACCATTTACTTGTAAAACATGTGGGAAAGTTTTCAAACAGAGTAATAACTTGACAGTCCACATGAGAAACCACACAGGGGAGAAGCCATATTCTTGTAAAACATGTGGGAAAGCTTTCAAACAGAGTAATAACTTGACAGTCCACATGAGAAACCACACAGGTGAGAAGCCATATTCTTGCGATACATGTGGGAAAAAATTCAGTCGGACATCAACATTAAAGAGGCATATAAGAACCCACACAGATGAGAAGCCGTTCACTTGTAAAACGTGTGGGAGAGCTTTCAGACAAAGTGGAGATTTGACAGAGCACATAAGAATCCACACAGGTGAGAAGCCATATTCTTGTAAAACATGCGGGAAAGCTTTCAGACAGAGTAATAACTTGACAGTCCACATGAGAACCCACACAGGTGTGAAGCAATATTCTTGTAAAACATGTGGAAAAGATTTCAGACTGAATGGTCAATTGACAGTTCACATGAGATCCCACACAGGTGAGAAGCCATATTCTTGTAAAACATGTGGGAAAGATTTCGGATGTAGTAGTAACTTGATGGTCCACATGAGAAGAATCCACACTGGTGAGAAGCCGTAACTTCGTAAGACCTGTGGGAAAAGATTCTGTGTAGTGCTTGAATTAAAAAGGCATATATGAGTGAATACAGACAAGTAGTGTTCTATTTGAACCAACACAAGTCAGGAGCCACATAATTGCAACACTTGTGGAAAAAGATTTTCTCAAATCACATTCTTGAGAAAACACCTGAGGGTCAATATACACAGGAGAAACCATAGAGGTGAATCTCTTGTGGAGAGGTGTTCACTAACTGAATGAAATATACTTTTGCAATAGCTATATCTTTGTAACTGAATGTAAAATGTTTTCCACAAAAATGAGATGTCAATATGTTAGTATAAAGGTTCCCTTCATTTGACTGTATTCCTTATATTTCTGTTAGAAACAGCTTTTCTTTGAAACAATCTTAATCTCCCAAATCAAGGAAAAGTGTTAGTTTCACAGTTAAACATGTTTTGCTCGTATATCCGTTCTTACTCAACATTTTGAATGCACTGTGAATTACACTGTGGTATTTCTACTTAAACAATTTGAATTCTTCTTCCTTCGCTGCTTATTTGTTTTTTGTTTTTTCATGCTAAATCATTGTCTGCTATTAAACAAAAAATTAAAAAACAGTTGTAGTTTACTAAAACATTCCAAATGTCCTTGTGGAATGATACATGTACATCCTTACTACTGACACACAAGTTTGAATAAATGCAACAGCAGCAGTTGGTAGCCTATGTTTTTTTGTATTAGTCTACTCTATAACATGATATATTGATAAAAAGATTTTTTTTAAAAAGTAAAAAGTGGTTGCTAAATCAATCTGAAATACCAAACCTTGAATAAGGCATTTATGAATAATTTCTAAAAGTTGCTCATTTTGCAACAAAAAAGAATATTTGGTCAATTTATTATATGTATATCTCTACTCTGCCCAATTCTGACGAGACATGTCTTTACTTATGTTCACTGGAAATGAAAATAGCCTACTTAGTAAATTATACCATCAAACGTGTGTACCTTTTTGGAAAGTTCCACATTTAAATATCAAGATGAATAAATTCCTAGCCATACTGCAGACTGTTTTTGACCTCTAAAAGTTTTCTCAATTCCTTGAGGAATGTAGCCTACATAGTAGAAAAGCATCAAACTTATATGTACTATATAACAAATGTATATGTTTATTTTCTATATTTAAAAAAATATATATTTTTAAAGTTAAAATAACGGGGCAAAATGACTCATAATGGTTTAAAGACATACTGGTTGTATTTGTCTGCTCAGATGTCCGTTTTTCTCTCATCACAGCAACGTTAGTATCATATTGCTTTTGTTCTCTGTCCCTCCAGAGCTCCCACAGCAACATGTCTGTAAGGAGGAGGAGGTTCCCGTTGACCAGCAGCTCTGTATTCAGGAGAGGAACTCCAGTCTGGACCAAGAGGACCCAGATCCTCCACAGATTAAAGAGGAACAGGAGGTACTCTGCACCAGTCAGGAGGGAGAGCAGCTTGTACTGAAGCAGGAGACTGATTCCTTTATGTTGACTCCTACTCATGAGGAAGGTGACCACAGTAAAGATCAGACTCTTTACTCAAATGCTGCAGAGAAAGAGTCTGTTGTCAACATGCCAGTTATAACCTCTGTGGTATCGGTAGCAAACAGTGACCACCAGCTCTTCTCTCACATCTCTCATGAAGCTGAGAGCCAAGATCAGAGAGGAGGCGACCATGGAGACTCAGGATCAACTAGAGATGCAGAGCCAAAATCACAGAAAAGACATCACAAAAGCAGAAGTCACAGTAACAATGGAAACAACTCTAACTTGTTAGAGATTCACCGTACCACTAAAACAGGTAAACAGTCTTTCAAATGTGACACATGTGGGAAAACATTCACTTGCATATCATCATTGAAGATTCATATTAGAACCCACACAGGGGAGAAACCGTTTACTTGTAAAACATGTGGGAAAGCTTTCAAACAAGCTAGTGAATTGAAAGTCCACATGAGAACCCATACAGGCGAGAAGCCATTCGTTTGCAAAACATGTGGGGAAAGATTCAGCTACAAAACATCATTGAAGAGTCATATTATAGGCCACGCAGGTGAGAAACCTTTCCCTTGTAAAACATGTGGGAAAGCTTTCAGACAGAGTAATAACTTGACAGTCCACATGAGAACCCATACAGGCGAGAAGCCGTATTCTTGCCTAACGTGGAAAAAAATTCAGACAGACATCAGCATTGAAGACTCATATGAGAACCCACACTGATGAGAGGACATATTCTTGTAAAACATGTGGAAAAGATTTCATGTGTAGTGGTGATTTGACAATCCACATGAGAACGCACACAGGTGAGTAGCCGTTTACTTGTAAAACATGTGGGAAAGGTTTCGTAGGTAGTAGTAACTTGTTGGTCCACATGAGAAGATTCCACACTGGTGAGAAGCCGTAACTTTGTGAAACCTGTGGGAAAAGATTCCTTTGCTAACATAACATTACTTAATTATTTTTATTTCATCATATATAATTTTTTATTAAAGAAAATAGCATCACTTTTGTAATAAAATATATTGTTTACATGTAGGAGTATTGTAATTCTTCACCACCTTTTACCCCGAAACATGTGAATATTATATCATTATGTGGCACTGACACTGTGCATAATGATTTTTATTACTTTAAACATGCGTTGCTAGTTCTTCTGCTCTTAATTAATTATTAATTCTGCTCTTAACTTTGATTACACTGTGGTATTCCTACTTAATATAAATTCTCCTTCCACCGCTGCTTATTTGTTTGTTTATTTTTACACAAAATGATTATCTCCGAAGTAAGAAAAAGCGTGTAGTATAAGTCGTAGTTCACTAAAGAGTACCAAATATTCTTGTGGAATGAACAAGATACATGTATGTTGCTACACACAAGTTTGAATAAATGTTAATGCAGCAGTCAGTATCTTTTTAGTTGTTTTTTTTGTATTCGCTTACTCTGTACTGTTTTAAATTTCACTTAAGAATATTTCGAATAACAGCCCAGAGACCAAAGATGTAGAATTAGCCTTATTACACATACGTAATAAAATAAAATAAATAAATAATAAACAGTCAAATACAATTTTGATATGTCTGTCTCTCTGAATAAATGTGTACAATATAAATACAACTGCATGACATTATGATGGCTATAAAGTAGAAGTACTGGTATCTGTTTAAGTTGTGATTTAAACAACGCTGAAGCCGATCAATAAAACGATCGATGTCACGTAATAAAAGATGTTCCAAATGGTATTTTAGGCGCCGGTTCTGTAATAAACAATGATATTTTGCAGTAATAATCATGTAACCTTTATGACTGAGGGGCTCGTGATTATTTTTAATATTAGCATTATTTACTGGTAATTAAGTTTAATTTTTTTTTATACATAATAAACAATATTATAAAAGTAAAAAAAAAATGTATGTAGGTGAATTATGTAAAGCAGCACATATCCTACCTGAATGTCAACACTAGAGAAATACTTTGAACACCTCTATACCTCTCTTATGTTCATTTTTTTAAATCTGTACACAAACATGAAGCCATTGTGAGTCAAATTAGTGAGGCTTTAGAGGTCAAAGGTCAAACTCTGGGTTTGAACCTGCAGCGTTGGAAGTGGCCGGTGGATTCCAGAGACATATGAGAACCCACACAGGTGAGAAGCCGTACGTTTGCAAAACATGTGGAAAAAGATTCAGTCACAAAACATCATTGAAGATTCATATTAGAACTCATACAGGCGAGAAGCCATATTCTTGCAAAACATGTGGAAAATATTTCATCACTAAGACAGAATTGACAGACTAAAAAAAATGCTAAATCAATCTGAAATGTCGGCTACCAAACTTTGAATGAGGCATTTATTAATAATTTCTATATTTATATTTTATTTAATAATTACACATTTTGCATCAAAAACAGTCGGTCCATTTATTGTGTATGAATGTACAAATGTACATGTTTATTTCCTATATTTAAAATATTTCATCTTGTTTCGTTTATTTACTTATGTAAAAAAAAAAAATATCAGTAAATATATTTTATAGCCTCCAAGGTATGAAGGCGGGAAAAAAAGCTGCCTCACGTCCACTGTCGGACCTTCCCAGTGTGACACCCAGCGGAAGTAAACAACACTACTAGTAGCGTTATGAGCTGCATGCTGCTTGTTCAGTCAGCTGAAGACGATGTTGTAGTCGTAGTGCGGGTAACTCTTCACTTGATGATCAAACAACGTCTTCAGTTGAGTCTTTGAGAGAGTTTGTTAACGAGCGACTAACTGCTGCTGCTGAAGAAATACTCAGAGTTTTAGAGAAAACTATCGTCGAGCAGGAGGAAGAGATCGATCGTCAGCGCAGACTGTTGGATATCGTGTTGAAACCCAAGATCAAGTTACACAGGAGAGGTGAGGACTACTACTATGATCTTTATAAAGAGATCAAGTTACACAGGAGAGGTGAGGACTACTACTATGATCTTTATAAAGAGATCAAGTTACACAGGAGAGGTGAGGACTACTACTATGATCTTTTAAATGACTCATAATGGTTTAAAGACATACTGGTTGTATTTGTCTGCTCAGATGTCCGTTTTTCTCTCATCACAGTAACGTTAGTATCATAGCAACCTTATTCCTAGCCCCCATGATGCCTTGCGTGAATTGTGGACGTCACTTCCGGCGTTTTCCATGGTAACGCTTAGGGATGTCACGGTACCAGAAATCTAGTAGTCGATACCAATTCCAGTGAATTTACACGATTCTCGATACCAAATTCGATACCACGGTAAAAACAAAACAAAACAACAATAAATCCCCTGTACTGTAATTCAACATTACAAAAAACAGAGGCATGTAGCCTTTAAGTAATAAATAAAAATAATTTACCCATTTTGTTCATTTTGACGTATCAGCGGCATGTTATCAATCGATAGTCAGACGAAGGACACTACATACTGACCGTGAACGCATCAGGTATGATGACGTCAGCAATGACATACTTGAATTTCGTGAAGATCGAAGAAACTTTCTCTGAAAAACTGCATACATTAGGGGGCGCTATCTCGCCCCCTGGAGCTCTGCTCTGTGATTCTATGGTCTGTTAGGAAACAGACTTAGCAACACAAGGAACCAAAATGTAGAAGACGCGAGCGCCTGCCTTCTCACAGTTAGCACCAAGCTAACCAATCTGCACAGCAAAGACGACATCTTTGATTTGGAACCACAACTTCAACACATGGAATTACAAACCCTGTTCTTCCATGGGGTAACGTACTGGGCCTTAGCATTAGCAATCGCACATGGCTGAGCAAGACAGTTAAACTTTGATTTCTAGAATGTACCTGTATTGATTTGGTTTAATGTTATTCATTGAGTTTGACTGTGGTGATTTATCTGTATTTGATTTTTGGGTAACATCTGATGTGTTTAGTTTATGCTTCACATAGACAAGGTCTTGCATGCAAACTAACCATCTTTTCTAACCCACTGCATATCTAACACACATTAAGATCACATACAGAAACTGTGAATTAGTTAAACATAAACATACAGCTTCAAATAATCCCCCCCCCCCCCTTTGACCTTCTTGAGCACATGTGCTCAGAAGAACAAAGAGGTCATGTGATGACATGCTGACGGCCATCTTTGATTCCGCCATCTTTGATTCAGCCATCTTTGTAGTTTTACAGTGCTCGCCATTTTGGTCTGTAGGCCATTCAGACATCTTGAAACAAGACGCCATCTTGTTTCCCCCCCCTCTCTCTCTCTCTCTCTCTCACACACACACACACACACACACACACACACACACACACACACACACACACACTGTTTGGTTTGTTTAGTTTAGTTATTTAGTTAGATTAATATTGTGTTTTGAACCTTTATTATCTTGTAAATAAATGTTTGTGGAATATACATGCTGGTCTCTTTAATGTTGCACAAGAGTGAATAATGCCAACCTCTGCTATGTCAAGAACTCCGATATCCTTCAACCTTTACTATCTATTCTGGTTATAGTTATTAATTTAATTATTAATCAACGTTCCAAATTGATAGTTTAGCATATATAATGAGACTATATTAACGTTTTGGTCATTGGTCCCTGATTCCAGGGTGGTGCCCCGTTTATTATTAATGTTTATTGATAATCTTTATTAATATTAATAATTCTATTATTATTTATTAATTATTTTGCTAATAACCAAAACCTACTAAGTAGAATCCCTACATTACGTTGTTACAGTTGTTACGTTGGTTCTAACATTAAACAAGTAGTTGTGTTGCCTAAACCTAACCAATAATTTTACAGCGTTAACCCCTTGTCATTATGCCTTTCTGCAAGCGTGATACAAGGCTGATATGAAATATATTTCTCAATTTTTTTTGGGGGTTTCAGAAACGTATTCTGTGGTTTACAGAAACATACAATGCCAGCATTTTCTTCTGGTGACTGGGTTGTCCCTAGAGCCATGAAGCTAACATGGCTTAAAAATGCATAATACAATTTTATTTCAGATCCATAACCCCTCTGACCATGATGAATTATTTTACCAAGTTGGACCTGACTACAAAATGGGACTGGGTATTGGAATCAACCCCACCTCACACAGCCGACTCTCTCACAGTCTTTGGAAAGCAAAGGGACACGGCCTGCAGTACCATTAGAAGGTTTGATTCCCACCTTCATTCATGTTTGTTTCTCTGTTTGAGTGGACTGCTCACAAGAGATTTTAAAAATGCAGCTTTTTCAGGGGGAAAGGGCACAGGGAGGCCTAGCAGATCTGCAAACATAAAGTGCATGTGTGCCAAACTACCAGACGCATGCCAGGTGCACATACACTTACTGCTGACTTCATGTTCACCACGATGTTTATGTGTGATTCCAGTTCACCTCCATATTTTCATAGCTGGGTTTCAACATACATGTCACCTCTCGTAAAACACGAGAGCAACATGATGTCAGCTTGTCACATTTGGCACTGTAAAGGCTGGGAGACTACATGTACAGGGGGTTTTGGTAGCGTGCTGTGCCATTTTGTGTGCCCTGTGTCACAACCCGGCTCAAAGGCCATACTTGCCAACCCTCTCGATTTTCCCGGGAAACTCCCGTTTTTCTTTGCACTCTCCCGGTTTCCTCCCAGAGTCACAATACTCCCGTATTTCTCCCGATTTATAGCAAATTTTCACACTTTCTTTCCTTTTTCGTTATCTTAGCCTGTTTCTGGAACTGAACAGTGAGTATAATCCCTACTGTTTGCACACGGACGACAATAGAGCTACACTAACTGTCGTTTCACGGTGGAAGAGAGCAGTCTATGTGCAGTTTGAGCTCCTGTTTAAAGCTGCGCTCGCCGCAGCGTCCAAAGTTGGGTTTTGCTCATTGCCGCGAAAAGCCGTTGTTGCGCGGCCTAAGACATTGAAAATAATGGGTTTCAGAGCGCAGTGGTGCCGTTGTTGCGTTGCGTCTGTAAGGACCTTTAGAGAGTGAGAGACAGAAATGGAGAGAGCTAAGAGAAAGAAATACTGAAGTGGGAGCAAAAGTAAATATAACAGATGAATATTAGTTTATGTCAGAGATTCACACGCTGAACTCACACTAGAGGGGCAAATTATTCAGTTTTCTTTCCAGGGAGTTAAAGGTAAAATCAAAAGTTTAGCATTAAAATGCTGTTGCAGTGTACTTATTAATTTGTTATTTTCACTCTTTTAAAGTTACCAGAATGCAGGAAACAAAGACTCTGAAACTCAAATTTTTCTGGGGGAGGACCACCAGACCCCACCAGTTTGGTTTTGAAATCCTCCCTCTTTTTAAGGTCTCAAGGTTGGCAAGTATGTCAAAGGCTGCGACAAAGATGGGAGACCAGATGAGTTTAAAACAAGTCATATTGGAAGAGGCTGGGAAACGGTCTTGAGTGACACATGCGCAGTGTAACTGGAGCTGCGGTCATGCGTTGCTATTGGCTCAATTTCAGCGAGTGCAGACCAGATTTTACTGCGCTTGTGTTGTACCCCAAGGATGTGACGCGATGATGACATGTGATATCTCCTTTTTCACCCACATTGGTTTAAAAGTGATAAATAAGCACATTTATTTAACAAAACAAACATGGTAAAGTCAGTAATCAGTCATGTGTGGATGTGTGGAAATGTCTGCAGCAAACAAAACCAAAACAGCAGCCGTGTCAGCAAGGGAACAGAGTGGAGCTCTGTGTGAAGGTGGTGAGCTTTTATATGTAGAACCACACAGCGTGTATTTGTGTGCAACCGGAAATATTTTTCTGTATTTTAGACAAAACATTTACTGCCATTATTTATAGCCATTGTTCTTCAGTTGTGTATCCCAACAGTAGCTACAGCAGATCTTTTGGATCATAGGTCAGATTTGTAGATTAAAGCTGCAGTGGGTAGAAATGGAGCAAATTAAAGAAAGTTATTTTTATAAAACGGTCGCTATATCCTGACAGTAGTGCATGAGACAGGTAATCTGAAAAAAAATCATGTGCCTCTGTGTCCTCTGGTGTCCATCCAGCTGCCGTCTATGAGAGCCGGCTGTCAATCACTAGTGAACTCCGACCAAACGGTCAAAGCGGGCAGTGCTGATCAAATATGAATCAATATTCTGTTACTGTAATGCCTATTTCTCTCCTCAAATGTTTTCAGAATCATCTTGTAGTGTACTGTTTAGCTATAAAATGAGGAAGTTTGTGACCCGGCAGCCATGTTGAGATCAGTTGAAGAAATACCAAGCACCGCCCACCAGCCGAAGCACATCCAATAGGAACGCTCTCTCTCTGAAATGACCTGTGATTGGTCAAAGTCTCCCGTCACAAGCTAGATTTTCTAAAGCCTGAAAACAGAGCCATAAGGAGATACAGGAGTCTAGTTTTCTCTCAGAACACTTGAATTACAATATGCTGAAAGGTTATTATGGATTTTTTCCACAATGATGCCAAAAACATACTGCCTACTGCCGCTTTAAATTCACCTTCATGTTCTGTTTCCTGGAGACTGTGGGCCCTTTGCAGCAGCTCAAAAAGCGTACTTAACTCTTTAACCTTTATGCTTTTTTTGGTAGAATTGCTTATCAACAAGATTTTGAAGTCACATGTTTCAGAAGTCTGTTTCAGAAAATGACGCATTACTTCTGTTCTGAGGTCTCAGTGGTCAGCTGTCAAACTGTACATCCGTGATTGGTGTTGACAAGTACTTCTTTTACACCGCACTACCCCTCCCAAAGCCCAAATAAGTCCTTTAGGGTTTCACTTACTGGAGTTTTACAACAGTTTATTCATAAAAAGGTCCAACAGGGAGTCAGCCCTCTCTGGGATCTAATTGACCCCAAACATACATCACTATGTAATATGTATTTCTTGTCTGTGAATGACTTTTTGGCAAACAAAATGAATATTAGTTTGTGCGTGGCACATATAACATATACAATATTAAATATTTCCTCATTTTATGCAATTACAATGCTTTATGGTCATTTCCGTATTTTGTCTCCTTCATCAAATGTGCCAGTTTATGTTAGAAGCAAGTTTACTTTACAACACTGGGTTATGATAATGTCAGAAGAAAGGAAAAAATATTCAAAGGAAAGAAAATTGGCTTATTTTGCAATTATTATTATTCTTTCTTTAAAAATACAGCATGTGGGACCCCAAACAATGATAAGCCAATGTCAACAGGAAACAAGGGCTAATTATTTGAATAAAGTGTAAATCGAAAGTAGTGAAATTGTGTCTTTCTTAAACTATGACATATGCTTGATGTTTCAGCATCAATCTTTATTGTGTGTTTCAATTATTTGTAACCTAATAAATGTGTTTCCTTGTTCTTTTATGCATACCCAAATATAATTTGCAAATAGTTGGATATGAACATAATTTGTTGGCATGAGTAAAAATATGTCAGCTTGCTTTTAAAAGCCACTTGTGGAACAGTTTTAGTGTCTACAAATGTCTCTCTCTGAGACACAAACACACACACACACACACACACACACACACACACAGTCCTCACAAAGGAATTAAGCTGAGGATTTATTGTGTTGGTGCTGTTGGAAGAATTTACAAGACAACGCTGTCAGCTCTGTGATCCACGGATAATTCAGGACACGCCCTCCCCCTCCCGCTAGAATTCTATACCAGCAGCTGAAGTCATATACACGCCTGCATTTAGCTGTGATCACTATACATGTCATGTACTACATCTCTTGCTTAGTATTTGCAACTTAAAGGGGAACTATGCTCATTTTCAAAATTCATACATGTTATTCCTATGGTCTAAGACAGTCCAAAAAATATTAGTAAACATGAACAACTCTCTCCCAAATCCAAAAACTAGAGTGCTAAAACTCAAACTTGTGATGTCATCAAGTATAAAGTGTGGAGCTGCTCCATAGACAATGAATTGGGAAAGATGTTCTAGATGACACTGAGAGCACCCAGGGGAATGTTCTGAGTATATGGGAACATTTTCTGTTTCACAACTGACAACACTACAATAGAATAAAGCTCATTTGGGTATAAAAAAAGAAAACAAACATTCTGTGGGTCCACAAAGTCTCCCATTCATTGTCTATGGAGCAGCTCCAGACTTTATACCCTATGACATCACAAGTTTGAGACTTCCTTCTCTGGTTTCTGGCTTTAAGAGAGAGAGTAGCTCATGTTAACAAATATTGATTGAAATTTCCTAGGCCATGGAAATAACATACTGAAATTCATAATTTAGGCGGCGTTCCCCTTGTTTTCATATTACTATGATAGCTGCAATGATTTTGTCTACAGCTTTTCCATCTGCCATACATAAACACATATATAAAGGCATATGCTGTTTGTATAATGTCTATACAATAAGCCTGTGGCCTGTGCAGAAGGTCTGCACTATACTTAGTGATAGCTTTTCCATCCTTTTTTCTCATTAAACTGTGTTGCATAATGAGTAATTCGCTGTAATACGTAAGTGGAATACTGTAGTCTTTACAGTCATGCATTTGATACATGTAGCCTATGGATACCTTTTGATTTATTTTGAACACAAGCTTTGAAATCTATGAATGAACGTGTCTTTTTAGTATTCAGTAATGATCTGCAACTGTATCAGTGTACACACTTCATTATTTGTAGTTCATTTCAATTCTTTATTTTTGTTTTTTTCAATTGATTCATTGTTTCTGCACATCTGTCCGTCCTGGAAGGGGATCCCTCCTCTGTTGCTCTTCCTGAGGTTTCTTCCATTTTTTCTTTTTTCCCTTTTTTTGGCGGGAAGTTTTTCCGTATCCGATGAGAGGGTCGCACTGTAAAGGGCAGAGGGTGTCGTATCCTGTACAGATTGTAAAGCCCCCTGAAGCAAATTTGTGATTTTTGGCTATACAAATAAAATTAACTTGACTTGACTTGTTTGGTTTAAAATCTCAGAAAATTGTGGAAAAACGCATCCCTGTTGTCCACAGCTCATGTGATGTCTTGAAATTGCTTGTTTTGTCCGGACAACAGTCCAAAACTCAAATATATTCCATTAATAACAATATAAAACCGATAGAAGTAGCAAATCCCCAACACTGAAATAGCCAAGAATGTTTGTCACTGTTTCTGGATAGGTGACTCAAATAATTATAAACATTGTTACCTCCATCAAGGCCGAAGGCCTAGAAAGGAGGTTATTTTTTCACCGGCGTTGGATTGTTTGTTGGTTTGTTGGTTTGTTGGTTTGTTGGTTTGTTTGTCCATTAGCAGGATTTCTCCAAAAGTCCGCAATGGATTTGAATGAAATATTTTGGAGGGGTGGGGTGTGGCACAATGAACAATCCATTAGATTTTGGTGGCTATCTGAATCATGTTCCGGATTCAGGAATATTTTTAAGGATTCCGATCAGCCTGAGCATTAAAACCACAGGGTATAACACATGCGCAGTGTAACTGATGACGCGTTGATGATGCGTCATCAGTTATCAGATGACCCCGCTTGCTTCTGAGAGCAGAGAGATACGTGTGTGGATGTGTGTGCGGAAGCTGCTGTCCGTCCGCGTTGAGAAAGAAAAGAGCGGTAGATGACGGGATGAGAGACAACGTAGTGTAACGTTATACAGACATAACAAGGCTGCTGAATGAGAGAGGCATCCGCCGATACGTTACACGGAAACACACCGTGTTAATAATAAGCTGACCACCTCACGGTACCGCCAGCTGTGAGCTGTGATCTGTTTTTAAAGTCACGCGTTGGCGGAGGTCTGCGCTGCTCTGAGTGCAATTCTAGTTGCTTATTATTTTAATATTTTTTTTAATATTTGCAGCACCACTGACATGCCTCTAGAAAATACAGATGGAAATTATACAAATATGTTGTTTGTATGAAGTTATAGTATATCTCGATTAGTACCAGAGTACACCCAGAGGAAGAGTTGATAAGTATAATGCACCAGACTCACCATGCAGTGTAAACAAAGCTGTGTGTTTTCAGTTAGTAGCAGCATGCATGACCAGCCTGCTGCCTCATTCAACTGGACACAGCAGTTGTGTGTGTGAGACGCCTGGCATACCCGTGGATATTACTTGAAGGGCCGTGGGCCTGGAGGTGATATCACTTGCTTCACACCCAGGTGAACCACCGAGACTGGAACTACTGTAGTATACCTACAGATCCAGTGTCAGGTGACACAGGTGCTGTCTGTGTCTGTGCTCTCTACTGTTTCTATTTTCAGCGCAAATGAGGGCACAAGCAGTTTGTGTGAGCTGCTTCTCCTCCTCGAGCTCTATTTCGCCACGGTCATGTGAAACAAACAGGTTTATATTTGTTTCTGTATTTAATGAGAGCCACCATGCCCCGAAACCCTTTTTTCTTGTGTCTTCAGGTGCACAGCTCAACCTCGACTCTATACTGGAGAAAAGGTCTGTTTAATGTGAGCACAGCTGTGTAGTGTGTCTTGGGCTTTTTTCTGAATACTTTACATGAGCAGAGCTGCTCTGGAGGCCGAGTTGGCTTTCAATAATGTTGGATTAAAAGAGTTAGAGAGAAGATATGGTTTGTTATATAGTAAAGCACTCTTATATAGTTACAGCTACTTGGTGAACCTCCAGGTAAGATGATCCTCTTAGGACAGACGCATGTCATCACTCTGCAGTCATGAATGTTGTTTTCAGGTTGTCCACATAACACAAGCTCAGTTAGTCCACCAAACCTTTTAGAGATGTTTTTTGAGAAGCCAGCTTGATGTGGCTAAACAACTGTGATTGACTGTGTATGTTGGACCAACGTGTTGTCTGTCATAGGGGAAGAGAATAAAATCAAACTTTATGAATACATCATACATCTGAAGAGAGTATAACCAGTTTAAACATTAAACACTGTTAAAATATTGCTTAATTGTGCTGTTTTGATAATTTCCAGCTGTTGTCTTTACAGTATTGCTGTAATTGCATTTTCTTTTATCTGGAAAGTGCTTTGTGTGCTTTGAGCGCCACCGTATGGGGTTTCCCAAGTGCTAAGTGAGTAATGTTCCATCCGGTATTTGGCAGAGCCTACTGTACTGTATAGAGTGCATCTGATCAAATCCATCCATTCATTATCTGTAACTGCTTATCCTATTTGAGGTCGCGGCAGGGCTGGAGCCGATCCCAGCTGACATTGGGCGAAGGCGGCGTACACCCCGGACAGGTCGCCAGACTATCACAGGGTTGACACATAGAGACAGACAACCATTCACACTCACATTCACACCTACGGGCAGTTTAGAGTCTCTGATCAAGTCATTTATGTATATTATTGAGCCCTCAAATTTTAATTTTCTTAAAATGTGTAAAAATCCACCAGTGTGGTAAGATTATTTCAACACGTTTCAAATCAACCTGTTTCAACATTCTTTTAGAAAGAAAAGTATTTTGACGGAATAAATCAGATCACAGCACAAGAAAGTGAGCCCCTTGATTATGAAAAATATTTCAAAAAATGTGATTGATCTGTTGAAATAAACAAGATGAAATAATCTCTCTGCACTGTCAGAATTTCACTTTTTCTCAAGTTTTGTTTTCAGGGATGTCAAAAGTTGCAGTAATAGTGTAGTCAAACTCAAACAGTGATATTATCTTTTTTTATTACATTCTATCTTTGAGAGAGGTTGAGCACATAGAGATGTGTAGCAGTCAGTGATGCTGAATAAGTGATATCCACAGCAGAAACACAAATTATCCTTTATTCATAACAATCAGATCATATGACGCCATCCTGTGGGATCTGACACAGAGAGGTTACCAAAGACTAACTTAACAACCCCTTAAAAAATCTTAAAGCCAATGTGGAAGTGCCTTAAACTTGCATTCTTTCTAATGGCCAGCAGGGGGCGACTCCTCTGGTTGCAAAAATAAGTCTGATTGTGTGGAAGTCTATGAGAAAATGATGTCATAGTGACTACATCCACTTCTTATAACACAGTCTATAGTCAGAGGTGAAACATGCTTTAAACTTTCAACCAAAGACGGCAGCAAATCATGTTTAGCTTGGTGTTAATTAATGTGGCTGTGAAGTTTCTGATTTCAGGTGCTACAGATAGCCTCTTACTTTCTTCAGCTTTTTGAGAAAGTGGTGTCTTAATTTATGAAGGCATATACACTGCCTCAGACTGGAGTGTATTGTATATAATCCCCTCACAACCTCACATTTTCTCAGAAACTAATCTATTAGATAGACGTAATCCATCCATTATCTGTAACCGCTTATCCTATTCAGGGTCACGGGAGCGCTGACATTGGGCAAAGGCGGGGTACACCCTGGACAGGGCTGACACATAGAGACAGACAACCATTCACACTCACATTCACACCTACAGGCAATTTAGAGTCAACAATGAACCTAACCTGCATGTCTTTGGACTGTGGGAGGAAACCGGAGAACCTGGGGAAAACCCACGGTAACACGGGGAGAACATGCAAACTTCACACAGGAGGGCCCCAAGCCGGGTTTGAACCTGCGAGTCTCTTGCTGTGAGGCGACAGTGGCCTCCAGGTAGACGTTTTTGGAGTATATTACCAGACCCTTAAACTAAAATACCTCTTCATTTGGCCTGTAAACTATAGGCACCAAGACAAAGACTGTTCTGCTGATATACTGCCCTTTTCTTGCTTGTATGTGTTTGACAGGGTGAGTGGTGAGATGGCAAGGTGCACTGATGTGCCAGATGGTGGCAGTCTTTCAGTCAGACAGGTCCAAGCTGATCTGAGGTCAGCTGAATGACACAGGTGGCTGCTGTATGGTTCATGCTGAGTGGTGGGGTGGGCCGGGCAGTCTGGCCCCTTGACATGCATTACTCATGTCCGTCTCAATTCGGTACCACGGGAGTTTTTAAGTCTTTTAGAGTCTCAGAAAACATTTGAAGACATACAGTAAGTGTGTCTTCTGCAGTCAAGTGTGCAGGTGCACAGTTATGCAGCAAGCTAAACACAGAGCTTTACATAATCACGGCTGCCAGCTAAACAGCTGTCATTATAGGGATGTGTCAGTTTGATTGACAGGCCCTGCTCTAGCTCTCACGACAAAGCGTGTAATAGACCCGCCTGTCCAGTGTCAGTGTCACGTTTTGTGTCGCCGAGACGTGAATATTCAACCCAGTCTCACGGCAGTTCGTGAAATAGTCACAAAGTTTAATCCATTTGATTTGTGTATACATATAGACACAAATTTCCCTTATGTTTGTGACGCTCAGCACGACTTTCAGCAATGGAATTTTTGTGCGTTTTCCTACTAATGTCCAGCAACACATGATGCACGTGGCAATTTCCGCTTCAGTCTTTTCAAAAATGAGACTACTTCATTAGGTTTAGGAAAAGATTGACTTGGTTAGGCTTAGGCAACAAAACCACTTAGTTAGGTTTAGGAAAAGATCACGATTTGGGTTAAAATGACTCCGGAAGTGTAGCAAGTATGGAAGTTACTCAACAAATTAATCAACTTTGACTTTTTGTTTCACACGGGACACAAGCACCAGTCCTGTTGGCGAAAGTGTGGTATTGTTTTACACACCCATCCATCCCGACCTCCTCCTTACGCGTTTGCCGCTCTCTATACTTC